>VMDO01007278.1:0-92651 GCA_007922755.1 Pedetes capensis
TTTTTTTTTTTGCTGTCCTGGGGGTTGAAACCAGGGTCTCACGACTGCACGCTCTGCAAGTGCTGGACCATTGAGCTGCGCCCTCAGACCTTTTTTTTTTTTTTTTTTTTTAATACTTTTTGAGACAAGGTCTCACTAAGTTACACAGACTGCCCCTCTGGTCTTGAACTTGTGATCCTCCCCCTCCGCCTCCCAAACTGCTAGGATTACAGGCATGCACCACCATGTCCGGCATCATGTCAGTTTTTAAAAAACTGGTAGTGTGCCCCAGGACGGTGGACTGGTGGGGAGAAGCCAGTTTGGAGGGCCACAGGAGCCCATGTGGACACAGGGAGGACTTGGATCACGATGGTGCAGAGGTGAAGTCCGAGAGAGGGAGAAGCCTCCGCGTGGGTGATAGCCCGCACATCTCCTTCCCGCCTGGCTACCCGGGGGTGTGCAGTAGCCTTAACCCTTCTTGTGGTGTCGCTTTCTGCCAGGCAGCCTGCCACCTATCGTCGTCTATGACCGGAACGGATTCAGGATTCTCCTCCACTTCTCCCAGACTGGGGCCCCTGGCCACCCAGGGGTGCAGGTGTTACTGCTGACCATGATGAGCACCGCTACGCAGCCTGTCTGGGACATCATGTTTCAGGTGGCCGTGCCGAAGGTGAGTCATGCACTGCTGGCCGGCCCCTTTGAGGCTTTGAGCGAGGGCTGTCTGTTCTGAGCGCCGGCTCCTTCACTGGGTCGTTATTGGTCAGGGAGACAAGAGTCTTTGCTCAGACTGATGGCAGCTCAGGTGGGAATTTTATTGGCTCATCCAACCGGGGATTCCTGAGTGTCTGACTTGAGATAGGAGTGTCCGGGAAGAGTTTGAGTGATTCCTTAAGGAGGACTTTCCATTTCTCAGCCAGGCATGATGGCACATGCCTCTCACCCTAGCACTCTGGACAGTCACAAGGGAAGGGGTATGTCCTGAAAGGACAAGATCCAAGACAAATTGAAGACATGCATCCGCTAATCCTTGCGGTGGTCCTGTGGAACATATAGTGTTATTGTCTGTTTCATAAATTATCAACCCAAGGTTTCAGAGCTGGTAAGAGGCAGAGTAAGAATTCAGCTCTGTTCTGCCTGTCCCATGCCAACCACCGGCCACACGCCTTCGGATTAATTCTGAGTGTGGAAGGGGAAGCCTTGGGGTCCCACCATCCATCAGCAGGAGCTGTCTGCATGGGTGCCTGTGGGGCCCTGAGATGCTTGTGGCCGCTTGGTGGGACTGTGTATCGGTCCAGCTCCTGTTTGCCCGAGCTCCCTCGCTGAAGCTGCAGCTCATTATGTGCTTTAGTCACTTTGACATTGCCATGACCAAAATGCCGAACAGGAACAGAGGGAGGGGTTACTCACTCTGGCTCCTGCTTTCGGAGTGTCCGTCCACATGGTAGAGAGAGCATAGCGGAGCAGGCAGTTCACGGCATGCTGCCAGCAAGCGGGGAAGAGGGCCACTGGCAGAGATAAGGGCAAGACACAATGCCCAAGGACAGTCTCCTCCAGCCAGGCCCCTCCTCCTATGCCGCAGTCCAGCTGCAGCCTAGGATCCAGGGGTTCCCGAAGGTAGGTGAGGAGTCGGCGATGGGAGACAGAGACACAGCAACTGGGAGGCAGTGTGATTCTGTTCTGTTTATTGTTCAGATAGCTCAGCCTTTTATACAGTTTTTTAAACTTAGGTTATGCAAGCAGTAAGAACAGTATGCGTGGTGTCCCACGGAAACAGGCTTCACAAACACATATTGATCATAATAGCCCACAGCCCAGAGCACAAATTTTACTGTCTTTAGATAACAAACATCTGGGAAGTCTGTTTCTCCTTAGGCGTTTCATCAATAACAAATTATAATGGGGTAGTTGAACTCTGTCTTATTTGCCATTCTAACCACAAGCACATTGTGTGTTCCTATGTAAGAATGTGGAGAGTCAAGCTGACAGAAACAATAACCCCCAAGCTGAGAGAAACAATAACCCCCACTCCTTCCACTGGCCGGAAACCAAGGTTTGCCTTCAACCATATAAGCGCCTCCCTATGCCGTGTATACCGTGGGCAGTGGAGCGTGACTTTCCTCTTTCTATTCCTATAACAATCATTCTGCTCCTGGAGGTGGAACCTCAGTCCACCTGGGAACGAACAATTTTGCCTGTTGTAATTTACTCATAAAATCTTTAACATCAGATTGCCATGGAGGTTCTTGCAAGCCTATTTTAATGAGAACATAGTTCTCAGGGCACCCCTCACATAGGGCGGACATGCTCCCCACCTATGGTGAACAGCTGCGGTGACTCAGTCGGGGAAGGGACAGTCCCTTCCAATAGTTTCCCTTATTCTGGGGAAACAGATGATTGTACATTCTTATTCTCGTGTCCGACATTATCAAATATGCTATCAAGAATCCAGCAAATATTAGAAAAAGAAAATCGAGAATCCCAAGTCCCGTTCTGTGAAGAGGCCCTCCTTGAAGCACTCTTCCCCATGCGGGGACCTTGTCACACAGCATGGGAGGACCTGGACGTAGCACTCCTACCTTCCAGCACTTCCCAATACCATCACATTACGAATCCATTCTTTGGGCCAGAGCCTGCGATCTAGTCGTCTCTGGAAACGAGGCACAGACAGAAGTCGTAGGCGTCTCTCAGTCTAGTCAGGCCCACGGTGTGGAGGATCCATCACACTAGCGCTGAGCCATCTGCTGGTTTTTCCCCCAACAGTCAATGCGTGTGAAGCTGCAGCCGGCCTCCAGCTCCAAGCTCCCCGCATTCAGCCCCTTGATGCCTCCAGCCGTGATCTCCCAGATGCTGCTGCTTGACAATCCACACAAAGTACGTCCTGGTGGTTGCGGTAGCCGGGAAGTGGGGGCCCCTGAACTGCAGCGGTAACATGGGGGGTGGAGCGAGGCACACTGAGGCCAGGGTCGCGGGGAGCAGCCCTGGCTGGAGTCTGATTTTTCTGGGGCTCATTGGAAGATGATCCGTGATGGCCTGTCATGGCTGGGAACTGAGGGCAGGGCGTACGAGCTCCCTAAGACCTGGAGTCCCCTGACAGGCGGAGGCCTGTCTTCCCTGGGTCTCTCTGAATTGCAGTCTGCCTCAGGGCCGCAGAAATGGGAAGGGGCCCTGGATCTCCCCCTGGCTCCCCTTGTGTTGTAGCCCATAAGAGGCAGGCCAGGGTGTCCCTGGCATACAGTTACTGGAAGCCCTCACTTGGGGGAGGTGACATAAACAAGCTATTCTTTGCAGAGCCTGCAGCCATAATCTGCAGCGTCCTATCCCGTCAGATCTTGGAAGCTAAGCAGGATGGGGCCTGAGTTAGTCCTTGGATGGGAGACCACCTGGGAATAGCAGGTGCTGTAGGCTTGGGAGAAGGACCTGGCAACCCACTCCCAAAAATCAGTCCACCATTGAAAACCCTCTGAATGGCAGAGAAGCACTGACAATAGTGCTGGTGCCTGGCATGGCACAGTGTCAGATGGTGTTTCCTCTGCTGGACATAAGGTCTCTGTGAGTTGAATCCGACTCCATGGCAACTAACAACAGGTCCTTGGAGACTCCTGGGTGGGGAAGGCATTTGCTCTGGGTTGGCCTGCGTGCAGCTCCCCTCTAATTTAACATCCCCTCTCTCTCACAACCCAGGAACCCATCCGGTTACGGTACAAGCTGACGTTCAACCAGGGCGGACAGCCTTTCAGCGAAGTAGGAGAAGTGAAAGACTTTCCAGACCTGGCTGTCCTGGGGGCGGCCGAACTCTCCTGAAGACGGACCTTCAGCCATGCTTAGCCCACCGTTCCTTCTGCTGTCTCGTCAGGACTCATTGGGGATTCAGCGCCCAGTGCCAAGAGCTCTCTCCTGACGTGAGGCTCTGGATGCCAGCCTCTGCTCTGTTCTGCAGACACTGTGTGTGTGTGTGTGTGCGCGCGCGCGTGCGTGCGTGCGTGCGTGCGTGTGTGTGTGTGTGTGTGTGTGTGTGTGTGTGTTGGGCGGCGTGTTGTCGCGCACTGGGGGGCGGAAGAGCAGGACCCGGGTGGGGGCTGCGTTGGAGAAGGTGAAGCATCTCTGTCAGCTGCGCTGCGGTCGCGCCTGTTTCTGCATGTGGGTGGACACTGATGTCGCTGCCTCAGGTTGGAGATTTTATGAGCCAAAGTGTTTTCCGTGGTTCGCTCTCTTTTCCTTCATCCACTCTGTGCCTTGTCAGCATTTGGAAAGTCTTGGTTGCTCCCAGGCTGCTGTTCTCAGGGACCTTAAAAGGGACCTGGTTGGTCTTGGGGCAGAGAGTGTCGTCTGGGACGCTGTCCTCCGAGAAAGACCTAGTCTCCATTTTCATTACCAAGTGCTGTTTGCACATGTCCGGAAAGATCTTCCATGTGTAACGCTCGTGCGCTGTTTCCAGACCCAGGGCCACTGCGACACCAGACCACACCTGGTGGCCGACTGTGTCCTTCACCACTGTGCCTTAGACTCGCCCTGAAGTGGACCGCCTGGGGCAGAGGGGAAAGCAGGTCGCAGGCCTTGCTCAGGCCTCAGGTTCCGTGGGCTGGGCAGCCTGTCTGGGCCCTGACTCAGGACCCTCATCTCTATCCTCATCCTCTTCACAAGTGTGTCCTCTGAGCTCTTCCACTGTGACCCCACGCCAGTCATTATCAATCATAGCTCGCAGGCCAGCTTCTGCCTGTGACTTCACAACCCAGCTAGGGGGACCATGGTGCAGGTAGATACAAAGAGAGCCTAGCGAAGATTTCAGCGGTGACTACATAGAGAAAGTCGTTGAATAAATTCTATGTAGCAACTTTGCCTTGTGGAGTGTTGAGTAAGCAGAAGATGCAGAGCCACGGACACCTGGAGGCCACAGGCCAGAAGGGAACGGCCTTCCGTTGAGAAGGGAGGGAAGGTCCACGGAGGATGTGGAGCCTTACCTGCCTCAGTGAGGAGCAAAGCCCTGAGGATCTGAGGAGAGCTGGGTAATTACATTTATTTAGACTTGTAATCAGTTAAGACTTAGTGAGCACCTACTATGTGCCAAGAACTTTGATGTGCATGTTGAGCAGAGTTCTGCTTGGCCCGACTGGTGGGAAAGGGGAACCTGGGATTGGCTGATGAAGGGCTGAGATGGCCCGGCAGCTGGCTGGCTGGGCGGGATTCTACCTCAAACGGCAAGGCTCTGTGTGGGGTTCCTAATCATGAGACTTGGTCCTCTTCCATTCTGATTTTTTGACTTCAACATATAGCTGGAAACCTGCCAACATTAATTGCTGGGAGTGGGAGCTGTGAATCATCAAGGTATGCTCATTTTTAAGCAAGTGTGAAAATTCATAAAACATAAATGATGGGGGTGATTTCTTCTTCTGACATAAATCATATAAGACTAATTTTAATCCAAAATTTCATGCTCAGTTCTGCATAGTTTTTATAGGCTCTGCAGCTATTATTTTATTATATGGTCTGGGATTTAGCTCAGTTGGTAGAGCACCGCTCTGCAGTCTCTGAGGTCCTGGGTTTGATTCCCAGCACTGCAAAAATGGGAGAAGGACACGGCAATCCACTCCTGAGGCAATCCTGAAACAATCAGCCATTGAAAACCCTATGAGGTGGACATGACTCAAAAGCACCTAACAACAACAAAAATAGCTATTATTATAGGCCTGCAGCCATAGCCTCTTGGCATTCAGTCTTGTCAGATCTTGGAAGCTAAGTAGTTGGACCTGGTTAGTGCATGGATGGGAGACCGCCTGGGAACACCAGGTGCTGTAGGCTTGGGAGAAGGAGCTGGCAACCAACTCCCAGAAACCAATCCGCCATTGAAAACCCTATGAACAGCAGAGAAGCACTGATAATAGTGTTTTGCCTGTTGTACATAGGGTTGCTACGAGTTGGATACCAACTCGAAGGCACCTAACAACAACAGAAGTACATTTACTCAGTAAATTTGTAAACAAAGATACACATTCTGAAATTCATAAGCCTGATGCCAAAGTCTAAAGCGGGTAGTACCGAGACCTTTGCTGTCTTTGTTTTGGTATTTCAGGCACTGTCTCTTGTAGCCCAGACTTCTCTTGAATTTAAGATTCTCCTGTCTCAGGTCTCGAGGGCTGGGATTACAAGCATGTGCCACTCTGCCCAGCTTTTATGCTGCTTTTTAAATACTGCAGCAAAAGAGCAAAACGTTTAACCTAGATGCTGACTTTGAAACCAGCAATATATTGAACATGCTACAAAGCTCAATAGCTATGTTGTTGTTAGGTGCCGTCGAGTCGGTATCCGACTCATAGCGACCCTCTGTACAACAAGGGAAACACTATTGTCAGTGCTTCTCTGCTGCACATAGGGTTTTCAATGGCAGATAGATTTTTTGGGAGGGGGTTGCCAGGTCCTTCTCCCAAGCCTACAGCTTCTGGTGTTCCCAGGCGGTCTCCCATCCAGGTACTAACCAGGCCCGACCCTGCTTAGCTTCCAAGATCTGACGGGATCGGATGCCACAGGGCTACAGCTGCAGGCCCAATAGCAATAGAGATGGCATTTTATCACATTTATTTCTAATAAAATCAAACACCCAGCAACATGTTTAGTAAGGAAATAACGACAGTGCCCACAGGGGCTGGGGCTTAGCTCAGTTGGTAGAGAAACACTCTGGTCTCTGAGGTCCTCAGTTTGATCCCCAGCACTGCAAAAACAGGACGACAGCTGGAGAAAGAAGAGAGGTAGAGCCCCAAACTGGGTATCCACAGGACTTGGATCCCCCCAACTCCTCAATGAGACCATCCTCAGTGTGCCGTGTTGAGGGTCCTGGATGCACCTTCCACGTTTTTGGCCTGTGCCACTAGAGTCCTGGCAGTGAACATTGGCTGCTCTGCTGTGACCTTGAGTTCAAGTTTTCACCTCTGCAGGACCCTGTGCTCTCTGGATTCAGCCCAGATATGCTCTTCTGTGTTTTTCTCCTATAACACTGTGGGTGATGTTAGGTGCCTTTGAGTCAGTGTCTGACTCAGTGAAGCTACGTACAACAGGGAAAACACTGTTGTCAGTGCTTCTCTTCTATTCATAGGGTTTTCAATGGTGGATTGATTTTGGGGAGTGGGTTTCCAGGTCCTTCTTCCAAGCCTACAGCACCTGGTGTTCCCAGGCAGTCTCCCATCCAAATACTAACCAGGCTCGACCCTGCCTACCTTCCAAGATCTGACGGGATCAGATGCCACAGGGATATGGCAACACTTTGGCAAACACTGTGGATAGCTTGGAGATGAAGCCATTATCAGCAGGAGTGATACCCAGAGGGAAAAGAACAGGTCCCCTCTCCTCTCCTGTGGCCTTCAAGCCACTGTGTGTTGAAAGAGCTGCAACTGAAGCTGGCCCAGGAGTTTCCTGGCGGCCTCCTGGCATCCCTAGCTCCTTTCTGACAGCCCCATTCCTGTGAGCAGTGAGTCTGCGCTGGCAGCCCCCCCCTTCCCCTGTCTGATTTAAGGGCACTGTCTGGGAAAGTGAAATGGGTGTGGCCCTAGAGTCAGCTCCAGGGCTTACACCTTCCATGTGTAGCATCTTGGGTGGGCTACGTAGCCTCCCTGGGCTTCAGGCTTACCTTCTAAGTAAGGAAAGTGTTAAAACCTGCATAAGCCTTGGTGAGGATTCGAGAATCGGGCAATGTAGCAGATGAATAGGTGCTAAATTTAGGTGCTATTGTTTCTTCCCAAATGACCTCTGCATCTGGGGTTTGTGCTGTGGGTTGGCCCAGGGCCTCACACTTGGTTTGCAAGCGCTCAAGCACTTGCAGCCTCCATTTTACATTGTGCTTTGAGACAGGGTCTCACTCGGTTACGCAGGCTGCCTCTGGCCTCAAGCTTGAGATTGTCCTGTCTGCACCTCCCGATTCACTGAGGTTATAGGTGGGCCCCTCAGGGCCCTGCTGGGACTTCTTGTTTTTAACCCACCTTCACAGTGGTGACTGTGACTGTTCCTTTCACAACCTCTCCTGCTCTCATGGGCCCACTGAATCGTGCTAAGGACACCAGTCAATAATCTAGTGTTTCCAAAGGTGCCAAAAAAGGCTGATGCTTTTCATCATAAAATCTGACCATACCTTCCATGTGCAAGAAGTAGAAAACGCCAAAGTGACAGTGGCTGAAACATTTTCTCTGTTTCCTTGATGGGAGAAGGACATGGCAATTCACTCCTAAAGCAGTCCCCAATCAGTGAGCCATTGGAACCTGAGAGGGTCGCTATCAGTTGGACCCAACTTGACAGCACCTAACAAGTTGCCTTGAGTTGCAGTAACAATACCACAAACCATGTAGCTTGAGACTGTGTGGATTTACAGTGGTACGGGTTGAACCCAGGGTCTTGAGCATGCTTGGCAAGTGCCCTACCACTGAGCTGCACCCTCAGCCCCCTTTTAACTTTTTGAGACAGGGTCTTCCTAAGTTGCATAGGCTGCCTGTGGCCTCCAACTCTCAGTCCTCCTGCCTCAGCCTCCCAAGTCACTGGGATGACAGGTGTGTGTCAGGATGCTGGGCAAAGTACAGAAGTGTGTTGTCCTGTAGTTCTGGAGGCTGGAGGTGTGAAGTTGGGCTCGTGCTCACGCTCCCCAGAACCGGGAGGAGGGTCCTCTGCTGTTGGTTTGCTGGCAGCCCTTGGTCTGCAGCTGCCTTGCACCGATCTCTGCACCTGTCATGTGGTGACATCATCATCTAAGAACACCAGTCATGTTAAGATGAGGGGCCACCCTACTTACATTATAGCCTTTATCATGATGTTATATCAGGTCATTCTGAGGTTCAGGGTGGGGCATGAATTTGTTAGTCCATCCGGACCATTGTAGCAATACCCTAGACTGGGTGGCTCAAATCTGCAGCCCTAGCACCCTGGCATTGATCCCGCCTGATCTGGAAGCTAAGCAAGGTCGGGCCTGGTTAGTCCATGGACGGAGACCACCTGGGAATACCATGCGCCGCAGGGTAGGGAAAAGGACCTGGCAACCCACTCCCGAAACAGTCAGCCATTGAAAACCCTATGAATAGCAGAGAAACCCTGACATAGTGCCAGGCTCAGCACAGTGTCGGGGAGGGTTTTGTCTGTTGTACAGGTTGCTGTGAGTCAGACCTGACTCGACGGCACCTAAGACTGGGTGGCTTAGGAACAACAAATTGAGTTCTTCCAGCTCTGGAGAGCAGCAAGTCTTCAGGTCAAGGCATCAGCAGATTTGGAGTCTGGTGACCACTTGCCTCCTGGTTCACAGGTGGCTTTTGTCACTGTTCCCCGTAGGCTGTGTCCTGAGTCCTCTGTCACGAGGGCACCACTCCCATTCGTGAGGACTCTGCCCTCAGGACCTGATCTTCACCTTTAGAGGCTCCCACTGTGGAATTAGGTTTCAGTGGTCTTTTTGGATTAAATAAGACCAATTTCCTTAGCATTCAAGTTTCTCCACAGTATTGCCTCATCCAAGCTCAGCCTCATTTGAGCCTTGGTTCCTGTTTTCTAAAGCAAGCCTGCAGCCGTAGCCCTGTGGCTTCGATCGGAAGCTAAGCAGGGTTGGGCCTGGTTAGTACTTGGATGGGAGACTGCCCAGGAACACCAGGTGGTGTAGGCTTGGGAGGCAACCCACTCCCCAAAACAATCAGCCATTGAAAACCCTATGAATAGCAGAGAAGCACTGACAATAGTGTTTCCCCAATAGGGAAGGTCACTGAGTGGACGCTGCCTAGGTGGCCCCTAATGACAACAACAAAACAATGCAGCAGGCATGGTGGCACACATCTAAAGTCCCAGCCCTGGGGAGGCAGAGACAGAAGGATCCTGAGTGTGAGGCCAGTGTGTGCCATATCGTGAGTTCTTGGCAAGCCTGGGCTATGTAGTGAGACCCGGTCTGAAAAAGCCAAAAAAAGAAGAAAAAATATCTGCCTTCCAAACAGGCTGTGAAGGTAAAATGGAAGTGTAAGAAAAAGGGATATTAAGCAGTAAAAGCCTGTGACTATAGAAGGAATGTTCAGCGCTCTGTCCCCTCTTGTGGGTGGCTGGCTCGAGTGCTCCAGCTCACCTGCACTTGGCACTGACCGATCATGTGGCCCAGCACAGATGGATAGGAGGCCTAGGCAACTTGGCTCTGGGGTGGCGGCGCTCCAGGTAGAAAACCAGGTTTATGCCAACGACCAGGTGTGCACCTTTGGCCGCACTGTCAGGAATGTCACAAGGATGGATGTCTGGTTCCGGCCAGTGGGCATTTCCCTCGGACCCTGACAGTGTTCCCAGCTGTATTCTTCTGAGTTCTTGTGCTCTGCTCATGAGGCAGAACAACTGGTGACAAAAATGACACTTGTGGCGGCAGTGGCTACTTGGGTCAGCCCTGGCTGTGACACACCCCTCATATGTGGAGCATCGGGAGGATTACCCACATTCAGGGGCCCCCAGAGGTGGCCAAACTAGTGCTGGGGTGACAAGTCCCAGAGCTTTCGAAGCCCCTTCTGTTATCCCTCCCCCCAACCATTTCACACGTCTATGAAGGAGGGCCTCATGGGCAGGTGTGGTAAGAAGTGACACTGGCCCATACATAGCCAGGCTGGGGGACTTGAACATGTAGGCCATGGATAAAAGTCAACTCATGGCATGTTTCAAAGTGTGGGCTTAGAGGCAGGACTGGTCAAGACATTGACAAATCTCTGCAAAAAGCAGCTATGAACATGGACTTATTTTCTTTTTGCAGTACTAGGGGTTGAACCCAGGGCCTCACATAGGCTAGGCAAGCTCTCACTACTGAACTGCACCTCAAACCCCTCTTTTTGTTGTTTGAGACAAGGTTTTGCTAAATCTAGCACAGGCTGTCTCTGGCCTTGAACCTGCGATCCTTGTGCTTCAGCCTCCTGAGTCACTGGGATGACAGGCCGACACCACGGGGCCTGGTTAACGTGGACAAATTTGACAGGATCATTTCAGCAGCTGAAAATTGAACAAAGGTCAACGACAACCTGAGAAGCCTTTATCCTTCCTCAGTGGCAAACACTGCTGAAGTCTGGCTATGAGCTGCACATTTGCAGTCTGGCCAGTCTTCCCTGGGGGCGCCCACACCCTTCCTCTCTCCCGGCTCAGCAGGATGGGCATCTTTTCTGTTAGTGGAAGTGACATGGTGGAGGGCCAACAGTTCTGCTGGTTTGAGGTTGTGGTTGTCGTTATAGAAAGCACGTTCTCTGCCTGAGGACACGATTCTATGGAGCCTGACAATATCAAAGGAGGCCTCCCAGATAGTCTCTAATTTCTGCGGTGTCAACTTTGTCTTAGGCTTGAAGAAACACTGCAAAGAGAGCTGGGTTCCAGGAAACCACAAGGGGGGTGAACGTGGTCAGAGACGCGAGAGGCAAGAGGTGGGCAGAGGCCAGATCACGTAGGAGCCCGCCGCTTCCTTTAGGAGGACAGGAACGAATCCTCAGAGTGCGGGCTGAGTTCAAATCCCGCCAGTGCCGCTGTCTATCGAGGAGACCCTGACCCAGGTGCTTTACTGCCCGGTTCTGTCCCCGTGGGCTGGGGAAGCTCAGTAGGGCTCGTGAGGGCCGTGAGGATTCCGTGCGCTAAAATACGTCAGGGCTGTGAAGTAAGCCGGCAGCCGGGTGCAGTGGCCCAGGTCTGTCATCCCAGCGGCTCGGGAGGCGGAGGCAGGAGGCTCGCAAGTTCGAGACCAGAGGCAGTCTGCTTAATTCAGCGCGACCCTGTCTCAAAAAAGTAAAAAAAAAGGGCTGGGGGTGCAGCTCAGTGGTCCAGCACTTGAAAAGCATGCAAGCGCGAGGCCCTAGGTTCAACCCCCAGTACCGCAAAAAAAAAAAAAGAAAGAAAAGAAAAAGGGCAAACAGGAAAAAAAAATATATATAAAGCAAACTGACAGTCGCGAGCTTAGCAAACGCTCGCAGGAGAGGTAGAAGGGACGCCTGCCCCGCAGGGAGTTCCCTTCCCGCTGACTTCCCCCCCGCTAGCAACTCTCCCCTGTGCGCGCAGCGTCCGCTGTCGCCATGGCAACGACGCCCACTTCCGGGAGAAGTACGGCGTTTCGCGAGGGCCAGCCCAGGCTCCGGCGACGCGGCTGCGCGTCTGTGGCCCTTGGTGCGCAGCCTCCGAGCCCGGCCCTCGCGCTCCGGCAGCGCCCCGGCTTCCGCGTCCTCCTGGCCGCCGCGGCCCCGGGCGCGGGCGCCATGGACTTCTCCCGGTTCCTGGCCGACGACTTCGACGTGAAGGAGTGGATCAACGCGGCCTTCCGGGCCGGCCCCAAGGACGCGGCGGCGGGCAAGGCGGACGGCCACGCGGCCACGCTGGTGATGAAGCTGCAGCTGTTCATCCAGGAGGTGAACCACGCCGTGGAAGGTGAGCGCGCCCCGGGCTCCTCTTAGAACCTAACAGAGGCTTTAAATTTTTAAATTTAATTATTTAATTTATTTTTAATTAATTAATTTTTTGCGGTGCTGGAGGTTGAACCCAGGGCCTCACGCCTGCATGCTCTGCAAGTGCTGGACCACAGAGCTCTACCCCCAGCCCATTTTTTTACTTTTTGAGACAGGGTCTCGCTAAATTACGCAGACTGCCTCTGGTCTCGAACTTGCGATCCTCCTGCCTCCACCTCCCAAGTCACTGGGATGACAGGCGTGCGCCACCGCGCACGGCTAAATTTATTTTTGTTTTTTATTTTTTGGTCCTCGGGGGCCGAGCCCGAGGCCTCGCACGTACTTTGCAGGTGCTCTGCCCCTGGGCTGCACCACCAGCCCGTTTTTTATTTTTGGTCTCGAGTCAGGGTCTCCGTAAGTTAGGGAGGCCGCCTCTGGCCTCAAACCTGCAATCCTCCTGCCTCTGCCTGCCAAGTCGCGGGGATCGCAGGCCTGCGCCATGGCTCCTGGCTTGAGAGAGGCGCCTTTGACAGGAGGAAGTGACAGCTGATTGACTGATCCTTGCGTTTGGCAAACAGGTGAGAGGTGTAAAGGCACTTTTAAAGGATGTTGTTGTTAGGTGTGATCAAGCGTCCGACTCATAGCGACCCACATAGGGCTCTCAGTGGCTGATGGTTTCAGGATTGCCTCCGGAGTGGTTTGCCACTTCTCCCATTTTTTGCACCGCTGGAGACCTAACCTGGAGCCTCAGAGAGTGCAGAGTAGTGCTCTGCCAACAGAGGTAAACCCTAGCCCCCAGATTTAGTATCCTAAATTTATAGATGAGAATAACTGGAAGAGATCAAGTGCTTTATCCAACAGCACTGAGCTAAATTATATCAGAACAAAAAATCTAAACCAAAGCATGCCTGGTGCCAGAGTCTGTTTTCCTAACTGCTGTTGTTGTTGTTAGGTGCCGTTGAGTTGTGTCCAACTCATAGCGACCGTCATAGGGTTTTCAGTGGCTGATTGTTTCGTGATTGCCTTGGGAGTGGATTGCCACGTCCTTTACCCATTTTTGCGGTGCTGGGAATTGAACTGGGACCTCAGAGACTGCAGAGCGGCACCCTACCAACTGAGGTCAATCCCAGCCCCTTTTAAAGGATAGTTAATTATAAACAATAATATACATCAACAGCCATTTCATGCAATTCCTCAATTTGGCTTTTACTTGCCTTATGTTGATTCAGTACACACTGCCTGCCAGCCCTTCTGCAAGCTGTGTTGGAAACATCAAACAGACTGCGTCCACTGGAAGTGAATGGTCCAATAAATAGAACCAGCTTATAGATGTGCCCATTGTGTAAGAAGGGTGGGGCTTGGTTTCAGTGCAGTTTCTGGTTTTTTTTTTTTTTTTTTTTTTTTTTTTTTTTTTTTTTTTTTTTTTTTTTTTTTTTTTTTTTTTTTTTTTTTTTCAGCCGTAGTAGGGGTTGAAATCAGAGTCTTACACATGTTATGCAAGGGCTGTACCACTGAGCTGCACCCCAGCCCTTTTTTTCTTTTTTCTTTTGAGACAAGTTTCCTTAAAGCTGCACAGGCTGCCTCTGGCCTCAGACTCATGATCCTCCTGCAGGAGCCTCTTGGGTAGCTGGGATTACAGGCGTGCACCATAGGATCCAGCTTCAAGGCAGATTCTTTATAGTGCTTTACACTTTTACTAATTATGGAGCAACTGCTATGATTTGTTTCAAAAATGAATACTAGGAGTCAGGTGTGGGGGTGCATGCATGTGAACTCTACAGTCAGGAGGTGGAGGCAGGAAAATCGAGAGTTCTAAGCCAGCCTGGTATTACTTAATGAGACTCTGGCTCAAAAAAGCAAAAACAAAACCAAACGAAAACAACACAGGAAGGAAGGAAGGAAGGGATAGAAGAAGGAAGGAAGGAAATGGGTACTAGGGATGAAAAGTTTACCTTCTTGCAGTTCATGGCCTGTGGAGAAGATATGTAAGCAGTGAAACCACAGTGAAGGGAGCTTTGTGGAGGGCGGGACCTAGAGCTTTGTGAGCCAGCAGGAGGGTGTGCCTGAAGCATCATGAAGGGCTTCCCCGGCATTAGGCCTTGAAGGAGGACTTCATGGGGCAGAGGGACGACATTAATCATGATGTGATAACAGATATTTTAGGGCTTGGCAGATGTCAGACACTGTTCTGAGGGCTTTCTGTATATTAATGAAGTGGGCTGAGGGCCCTTCCCCTCCCCTCTGCCCTGTCTTTGGGAATATTGAGAAGTCAGTAGGAGACTTAATTGTTGACAATGGCACAGCAATGGACATTTAGTGGAGAGACCCAGCAGCATTTAATGTTCTGCAATGCCTGGAACAGCCTGGCACACGGGATTGTCCTGGGTATGGTTATGTAGTTTAAATCTGGCAGTCATTGTTTGAAGTAAGCACAGTTGTCATCTCTACTTTACTATTCCAGCAGCTGAGGGTGAGAGATGATAAGGAAACTGTGCAGCATCATGTTGCTAATGAATGGGGGAGTCTGGATTTGAGTCCCGACAACTGGCTCCTGAGCCCTAAGTCTTAACCGTTACCCCTCAGTACCTCTCTGGTATCAAAGGAAGACAGAATGACACCTGCAGATGCCTGTGACTGGGAAAAGGTCTGGCCTGGCCAGAGGAGGGTGAGAATTCAAACAGCTGCATGGATAACATCAACAGTCAGTCATTACTATTATCATTAGGCCCTACATGTCTGTAAGCTTGTTGTGCTGTGAGGGCTTGTGTGTGGCTGAGATGCTGAGAGCTCTGTCACTGGTTATCTCAGATGCCAGCAGGGCCACCCATGGTGGACAGATTTCAGCTGAGCTTCCAGACTAAGACAGACTAGAGAGAAGGACCAGGCAGCCCACTCCCGAAACAATTAGTCATTGAAAACCCTATGAGTAGCAGAGAAACACTGTCAAATATTTTTTTTTTTTTTTTTTGCGATACTGTGGGGGGCAGTACCCAGGGTGTTATGCATGCCTTTGCAAGTGTTCTAGCACTGAGCTGCACCCCAGCCCACTTTTGCTTTTTATTTTGAGGCAGGGTCTCATTATATCACACAGGCCACCTCTGGCCTCAAACTTGCAGTCCTCCTGCCTCTGCTTCCCAAGTTGCTGGGATCATAGGCATGCGCCACCGCACCCAGCTAGAGCCTCAGTTTTCTTATTGGTAAGAGGTGGCTGCTAATGATCGCCGTGGACTTGCAGTGACACGATGTATGCCAGGCCCCTGGTGCCTCGCTGGTATCTACTCAGGGTCCTGCATTCTTCCTTGCAAAAGCAGATCTGATCTGACTCCATAGGGGCAAACAGTTGGTGTTGGCTCCTGTTGGTGGTTTATTCCTTATTAAAGCAGGTGATCTTCCCTCGTCAACCTGAGCTGGAGGCTGCTCACCACCGACCTCCCGTCCCGCTCCACGTGTCCCGCAGCTCCACAGATCCTGTGTTTGGTGATGCGTTAGGAAGAGTTTCCTTTCCATCCTCCCCTGTGTGTTAGGCTTTTCGCCATGACTGGTCCAATTTTCACCATCTGTGCGTATTGTCATTCCTGGTTTTGTTTGGTTTTTTTGGTTGCAGAAACTAGTCACCAGGCCCTTCAGAACATGCCCAAAGTGCTCCGGGACGTCGAGGCCCTTAAGCAGGAGGCGTCCTTTCTCAAGGAACAGATGATTCTCGTCAAGGAGGACATTAAAAAATTTGAGCAGGACACCTCACAGTCCATGCAGGTACTTTGGCTCCCGATCTCCATGGTGACTGTCTCTGGAAGATGGCCACCTCCCCCTGTGTTTGGTTCTTTCTGCTCATTAGCCAGGCGATGGGTGTTTGAGAGGGGTGGGAGCTGCTGCGAGCAGGAGCATCGAGGTACCTAGGTTTCAGGGCCCCGGTGGGAGGGGGAGAAGGAGCTGCCGCTTCATCTGCTGCCCCCGTGGCTCCCTCAGGTCCTGGTGGAGATCGACCAGGTGAAGTCCAGGATGCAGCTTGCGGCCGAGTCCCTCCAGGAGGCCGACAAGTGGAGCACGCTGAGCGCCGACATCGAGGAGACCTTCAAGACCCAGGTAGCTGCCCCATGTGGGGGGTGTCGTAAAAAGTTCCTTTGGGGCCTCACGTGGTGGCGCACACCTGTAATCCCAGCGGCTCAGGAGGCGGAGACAAGAGGATCACAAGTTCGAGACCAGAGGCAGTCTGCGAAATTTAGCGAGACCCTGTCTCAAAAAAGTAAAAAAAATGGGCTGGGGGTGCAGCTCAGTGGTCCAGCATTTGCAAAGCATGCAAGTGCAAGGCCCTGGGTTCAACCCCCAGTACCGCAAAAAAAACAAAAACAAAAAAATTCATTTGGGCAGGAATTTGAGGTTCAGAGAAAGCAAAGGAGACGCCACTGTCGAGGGCCCTCAGGAGCATTGTTGGTGGCCTGCAGACCTGCTCAGCTCTATGGGAGGGGACGGGGGCACAGCCTGGACCTGCTCGGAGCACCTGCACCTTCTTCGCTCTGCACCCTCTGCTCAACTGGCGCCTCTGAGTCCCAGACAGTGATCCAGGAGAGATGTCAGTAAACACACGCAGCCGGGAAGAGATGGGGTGCAGTGACAGCGTGGAACAGGGGTGGGGGTGGGCATGGTGCCCGTGGGACCTTGCGAAGATGTTTAGCCCCTTTGAGGCTGCAGAGTGTGGGAGATAATAAGACCATTGAAACCGGGCTGCAAGGATGAAGTGAGGTGGTGTCTTCTGGAAAATTGTCTTTCAGTTGTAAAGCAAAATAAGTTACAAGCCTGACCCTCCAGTGCCCCAATTCTCTTCTGCAGCCTCTTGGCAGCGTTGTGCTTGTCCTTGCGGACGGGCCTCTCTCTTCCACCCCACAGTTGATCTATTACTCTGAAGCAATTACCTTCACCTTTTAAGCCCGGCAGAGCCCTGCCCCTTCCCTTGGTTTCCCAGCGCCTCTGGGTGCCTCACAGATACGAGTTGAAAATCTTGCTGCATTCTTGGCGGGTGTGTGGGAGAAAGCAGACTTAGACTCAGTCTCTGACATTTTTTGTGTGTGTGTGGTACTGGGGGTTGGACCCAGGGCCTCGTGCTTGCATGCGCTGCAAGTGCTGGACCACTGAGCTGCACCCCCAGCCCATTTTTTTACTTTTTGAGACAGGGTCTCGCTAAATTACACAGACTGCGTCTGGTCTCGAACTTGCAATCCTCCTGCCTCTGCCTCCCGAGCCGCTGGGATTGCAGGCGTGCGCCACCGCGTCCGGCTCACAGTCTCTGCCTTTAATAGTAGCCTAGTGATGTGAATTCGCTGAAAGTTATGAGTCTTGTTTTCTCTCCTGTACTGTCCTGATACACAGTACTAACTGTCAATAGCTGGACTTCCTTAAGCGTTTCAAAATCTGAATTCTTCATTTCTCCCCAAAGCCCCCAGCTGGTCACTCTTCCTGCTGCCCACCACTGTCGTTAATGGGGTCAGCTGCCACCCCGGTGTTTAGATTAGAAGCCTTAGAAGTCCTAACCTGCTCCCGCTTCCCATTCAGTGTCCCCTGTTCTCCTGAGCTCTCTGCCATCACTCTAGTCGTGTCTTCTGATCACTCGCTCCTGGACCATTGCAGCAGCCACCAGGTCCCTCCCACATGCCAGTGTATCCGCCACATGTGACCACGGGGATCTCCTAAGGCAGAGATCGGCGCGTGACATCTCCCTGTCTCCCACCCCTCCCCTGCACTTTGGTGCTCAGTGAGTCCCCATTTCTACTGGAGAGCGTCTGGGCCCCCAGCAGGCCAGCGTGCATTGGGCAGGCTGCAGCCTGTCTCTTCAGCTTTCTTTCTGCCCACTCCTTCCATGCGCTTGCTCAGGCTGTATCCTTTCACCGTACCTCTTCAGTCTGTCTGCTGAGCAAAGAGTCCGAGAAGCTGGACTTTATGAAGAAGAACATGACATCTTGATTGGAAGAAGACTCATTAACAACCTGCGTTATACAGATGACACAACTCTGCTTGCTGAAAGTGAAGAGGATTTGAAACATGTCCTGATAAAGATCAAAGAACCCAGCCTTTAGTATGGACTGTGCCTCAATATCAACAGAACAAAAATTTTTACAACTGAGTCATTATGCAGCTTCATGATGAATGGAGAAAAGACCCTGGTTGTCCAAGATTTTGCTTTACTTGATTCTACAATCAATACCGTGGAAGCAGCAGTCAAGAAATTGAAAGATGCATTGCATTGGGATATTGCAAAAGACCTCATTATACTGTTGAAAAGTAAAGATGTCACATTGAAGACAAAGGTGCGCCTGACTCATGCCATAGTATTTTCAGTTACATCATATGGTTGTGAAAGCTGGACATTGAACAAGGGAGACAGAAGACTTGATGCTTTTGGATTAGGGTGCTGGAGACAATTATTGAATATACCATGGACTACCAAAAGAACCAACTGATCTGTTCTAGAAGAAGTGCAACCAGAGTGCTCCTTGGAAGCAAGGATGGCGTGACTTCATCTGATGTATTTTAGACATGTTGCCAGGAGGGACCAATCCCTGAAGAAGGACATCATGTTTGGGAGAGTGGCAGGTCAATGAAAAAAAGCAAAACCCTCAACTAGATGGGTTGACACAGTGTGTGCAACAATGGGCTTTTACATAAAAAAGATCATGTGCCTGGCACAAAATCGGAGAGTGTTTTGTTCTGTTGTATATTGGGTCGCTATGAATTGGACCCAACTTGACAGCACCTAACAACAACAACCTGACTGTGAATACCTCAGCTCTCTGGCTGAGCGCTCCTTCCCCTCCTTTTCTTTGCATTCATCCCTCAAGGTCCAGCAAAACGGTTGACTTTTTCATGACCCTACCCCGGGCTCCTTGCCTCTCATAGATAGAAAGTTGTTCCCATTCTTCTGAAATGTGTCGCAGTCAGTCTTTCTGTCCCAGTGCATTATGAGCAAACACATCTTTATAAATGTGACCTTACCCGTCTCTGAGTCTCAGAGCCTGATACAGTGTCTGACATATCATAGATACTCCTCTAATGCTGAAATGAAATAGTATCAGTTATCAGTTGTAATTTTCTATTTTTCTAACAGAAAACATGGGAGAAGGACGTGGCAGTTCACTCCCAAAGCAATCAGCCATTGAAAACCCTGTGAGGGTCACTAAGGTCAGCCCTACTTGACAGCACCTAACAACAATAACAACAATTGAAAACATAACTTGTGTATATCTTAGATTTGAAAAACTGAGAAATATATAAGGCAGAAAGCCAAATGATCCATATTTCTAGACCCTAGCAATATACTTTTTAAGCCTAGGTATTTTTATATATTTGTACTTTTGTATATGTTGTTGTTGTTGTTAGGTGCCATCGAGTCGTGTCCGACTCATAGCGACCCTCATAGGGTTTTCAATGGCTGACTGTTTCAGGATTGCCTTGGGAGTGGATTGCCAGGTCCTTCTCCCATTTTTGTGGTGCTGGGAATTGAACTCGGGACCTCAGAGACTGTAGCGCAGCGCTCTACCAACTGCGCTAAACCCCAGCCACTTTTGTGTATAGTATGTATGTTATATTGACACAAGAAGAAAATGGATCTCTGGTGTCCATGTACTTTTTTATAGTATTTATTTAATGGTAAGTTGTAAGTACTTTGTTTTATTAGTTCTGTTTTTTGTGGGGGTGAAACAGAGTCTTGCTCTATAGCTGAGGCTGGCTGGGGACTTGGCTCACAGCCCAGGCTGGCTTCAGATTCACAATGATCCTCTAGCCTCTGCCTCCCAAGTGCTGGGATTACAGGCATGTGCCACCAGGCTCAGCTGTTTTATTAGTTCTTTTCAGAAACATTATTTGTAGTGGCTGGACAGTATTCCACACGCTATTATAAGTAACTGATAACTTACATTTTATTTATTATTATGGAAGATTTAGGTTGCTTCCAGATTTCTCTTATTTCGACACTAAAATCACATTAATTGTAGTATATTAATATCTCTATGTCCCTCTGATTATCTCCTTCAGACAAGTTTCTAGAAGAGAAAATACCAAATTAAAGGAGGTGAGGTTTTTTGGTGGTTCTGGAGATGGAACACAAGGCCTTAGGTACACTAGGCAAGCGCTCTACCACTGACCCACACTTCCAGCCCTATGTGTATTTTTAAGATTCTTGACACATTGCTAAATTGCCTTCCAGTAAGACAGTGTATGTTTAGAACACCAGGCACATGTTATTTCTTTTCACGTGGACCATCAGTAGCTATTGTAACTTTTCAGAAGCTTTCTTAAGCCTTTAGAGGAAAGTGGTACTTTCTTTTTCTTTTCTTTCTATTTTTTTTTTTTTCCAGTCCTAGAGGTGAACCAAGAGCCTTACACATGCTCAGCAGTTAGTCTGCTGAGCTGTACCCCCACACTCTTTTTTATTTTGAGACAGGGTTTTGCTAAGTTGCACAGGCTGCCTCTGGCTTCATTGAGGTCCTCCGGCCTCTGCCTCCCAAGTTGCTGGGATTACAGGCGTGTGCCACTGTGCCTGGCTACTTCCTTGTTTTAATTTGCATTTATTTCAGTACAAATAATGTTGAACATAATGTTTTATGAGCTGTTTTTATTTTGTGAGTTGTCTTTTCATGTATTTTATCCATCCTAGTTGAGGTGGTGGTGGTTGTTGTTAGGTGCTGTCGAGTCAGTGTCCGACTCATAGTGACCCTACGTACAACAGGGGGAACACTATTGTCAGTGCTTCTCTGCTGTTCAGAGGGTTTTCAATGGTGGATTGATTTTTGGGAGTGGGTTGCCAGGTCCTTCTCCCAAAGTTGAGGTAGTCGGGGTCTTTTAAGACGAGTGTCCTCTGTTGTCGTGTTTTGCTAGGACATAGCTGTGATTTCCGCGAAGCTAACAGGTATGCAGAACAGCTTGGTGATGCTTGTTGATACGCCGGACTACTCGGAGAAGTGCGTGCACTTGGAGGCGCTGAAGAACAGGCTGGAGGCCCTGGCCAGTGCCCAGATCGTCGCCGCGTTCACCTCCCAGTCTGTAGGTGAGTGGGGCTGTTTCTCATCTCTCGTGCACGCTGCTGTGTAAACGTGAGGCTGCCGAGCCTTCCGTCCTCAGAGTGTCTTCCTGTTGATCAAGCTGTGTGGATTGCAAATAAATTTGTCACTTTATGGGGCTTACGTGTTTTCAACATTTTATGTAAAATTTTCCAATATACAGACAGGTTGAAATAGGTGCTATAAAGCTACCCTCTGGATTCCAGCATTATCATTCTGCTCCTTTTGCTTTTTTTGGCCTCGCTGGGGATTGAACCCAGGGCCTTATATATGGTAGGCAAGCAGGCACTCTGCCACCGAGTCTCACTTGCAGCCCCTGCGTTTGCTCGCTTGCCCGCCCGCCCTTCCTTTCTTCCTTCCTTCCTTCCTTCCTTGTTTCCTTGCTTCCTTGCTTCCGGAGTGGATCGCCACATCCTTCTCCTGTTCTTGCAGTGCTAGGGATTGAACCCAGGTCCTCAGAGAGTGCGGAGCAGCGCTCAGCTTCAGTATTAATATTGTGGGCTCTGCTTTCGGCTTTTGTGTGGATGTGCTTTACTATGGCTCCCCTGCCCTTATCCCGAGACTTTCTGAGATGTTTTCTTTTGGACTTGTCTATCGCAAATGACATGGACTTGAATTTTGTATTTTGATGTAACCCTTGCATTTCTCTCTTGATAAATGATTTTATCCCATTAATGATCCCAAATCATTAATAAATGATTTTATTGGGGGGTTGAACCCAGGGCCTTACACATGCTAGGAAAGGGATCTACCACTGAGCTGAACCCCCAGGCCCTTTGTTGTTGTAGTTGTTGTTGTTGTTGTTGTTGAGATAGGGTCTCGACAAGTTGTGTGGGCTGCCTCTGGCCTTGAAATCTTGTTCCTCCTGCCTCAGCCTCTCTAGTAGCTTGGATTACAGGCCTGCTCCCCAGCACTCAGCTCTTTAGGTCCTGTTAAAGTATGTTCTGAGCCAGTCGTGGTGGCTCATGCCTGTGATCCTAGCACTTGGGAGGCTGAGGCAGGAGGATTGAGAGTTTGAGACCAGCTTAGGCTACATAGTGAGTTCCAGGCAGGCCTGCCTAGGACGCATAGCGAGAGCCTGTCTCAAAACCCTTTAAAAAAAAGAATAGAAAAAAAAAATAAAGAAGAAAAGCAAAGAAGAAGAAAGCAAGCATATATGCATATACTTACATAAGGGAATGGGAAGCAGTTGCTAAAAAATTTCTTCTACTTCCCTGAGTAAATCTTTCGAAGGATTCTCTCTTCAAAAAGCATCTGTTTTTAAAGTGTGGTAAAACGCACATGGGCTGGGATTTAGCTCATTTGGTAGAGGGCTGTGCTGCAGTCTCTGAGGTCCCGAGTTCAATTCCCAGCACCGCAAAAATGGGAGAAGGGCCTGGCAATCCACTCTTAAGGCAATCCCGAAACAGTCAGCCATTGAAAACCCTATGAGGGTTGCTATGAGTCGGATACCGACTCGACGGCACCTAACAACAACAACAAAATGCACATATCATACGTTTTACCGTTTTAGCTAGTTTTTAACGTGTAGTTCAGTGGCGTTACGTAATTCACATGGTTCTGCAGCCGTCAGCACTGTCCATCTCCAGAGCTTTTCTTCGTCTTCCTGAAGTGAACCTCTGTCCCCATTAAACAATAACTGCCCATTCTCCCTTTCCTGCAGCCCACCCCCGTTCTACTTCCTGTCTCCATGAATTTGACAAGTCTAGGAACCCATTTTTAAATTTTTGAGTCAGGATCTTGTTAAGTTACACAGGCTGCCATTGGCCTTGAACTTGGAATCCTCCTGCCTCCGCCTCCTTAGTTATTGGGATTACGAGTGTGTACCCCCATGCCCAGCACTGTTGATTCTTACATGTTGAGTTATGCCTCCATCCAGGGATAAATCCCACTAAGCCGTGGTGTATAATCCCTTTAATGTACTGTTGAATGTAGTTTGCTATTGTGGGTTTTTTTTCTTTTTTTCCATTGTACTTTGGGGCTGAACCCAGGGCCTGCTTTGCAGGCCCTCTACCACGGAGCTGCACCCCCCACCCCACCCCACAATTCCAGTTTTTATTTAATTTGGAGACAGCACCTTGCTAAGTTATGCAGGCCGCCTCTGGCCTCTTGGCTCCTGGCTCCCAAATCGCTGGGATTACAGGTGTGTGCATCAGCTGGCTTCTTGACTTGTGTTGAGGATGTTTGCATGAATATTATCAGGGAGGCTGGGAGTATAGCTCAGTGCTAGAGCGCTTGCCTAGCATGTGTGAGGTCCTGGGTTCCATCCCCAGCACTGCAAGAAAAAAATTTATATCTATATCTATATCTATATCTATATCTATTCCTTGTGGGGTGCAGAGGAGCACACCTGTAATTGCAGTGACTCGGGAGGCTGACAGGAGGATTGCAAGTTCGAGGCCAGCAGCAGCCTGTGTAACTTAGCAAGACCTTGTCTCAGAACAAAAAATAGAAAACGGACTGGGCACACAGCTCAGTGGTGGAGCACTTGCCTGGTGTGTGAGCCCCTGGGTTCAAACACCCTCAGGCCGAGCCCCTGGGTTCAGACACCCTCAGGCTAAAAAACATGTTTCCATCAGGGACGTTGGTCTGTAGTTTGTTTTTCTTGTAGTGTCTTTGTCTAGCTTTGTTATCAGAGCAATGCTGCCCTCGTAGAATGAGTGAGGAGGCGTTTCACCCTCTGTAGAAGGACTGGCGTCATTGCTTCTTTGAATGTCTGGTAGAATGCACCAGGTAAGCCATCCCGTCCTGAGGTTTTCGTTGCCAAGAGTGTTTTGGTCACTGATTCGGTTGTCTTCCTGGTTTTAGGCATGTTGAGAATTGCCATTTCCTTCAGGTTCAGTCTTGGTAATTTATGTGTTTTTAGGAATTTATCCATCTCACCTAGGTTATCCTGTGTGTTGCTGTATAATTGTCCAAAAATACCCACTTTCAATCCTTTTTGTTTCTGTAAAAGTGGTAGTCATGTTTCCTCTTTCATTACTGATTTTAGTTATGTAAGCCTTCTGTCTTTTTCTTAGTGAATCCAAGTAAAAGTGGTTAATTTTATTTTTTTTCAGAACCAGCTCCTGATTTCATTGATTTCTCTTTTGTTTTCTTATTCTCTATTTTATTTATCTCTGTTCTGATCTTTTATTATTTCCTTGCTTTGGCTGGCTTTGGATTTAGATTCTTGTTTTTCTTCTTATTTAATAAGTTTGGGATTATTTTTCCATTTCTTTAACAGTACTGGGGGGTTGAACCCAGGGCCTCATGCATACTAGGCAAGCACCCCACTACTGAGCTGCACCTCTAGCCCCATTTTTAATTTTTACTTATTATTACTATTGTTATTATTAATTTTTTTTATTTGTTTGTTTTTTGAGATAGGCTCTCACTATGTATCCCAGGTTGGCCTCCAACTTTTGATCCTCCTGCCTCAGCCTCCCCATGCTGGGATTATAGGTGTATGCTATCACACCCAGCTTCCCTTTTATATTTTTTAATTTTGAGATAGGGTCTCGCTAAGTTGCACAACCTGTCTCTGGCCTCGAACTTGCAATCGTTCTGCCTTGGCCTTTCAAGTAGTGGGATTACAGGTGGGTGCCACGGTAGATCTTCCTTCTTAATGTAAGCATTTACAGGCATAAATTAGATTATTTTGCACCGCTTTTGCTGCATCCCACAAATTTGGTGTGTTGTGTTTTTAATTTTCATTTGTCTCTAAGCATTTTCTAATTTCCCTCTTGAGTCCTTCTTTAACCATTTGGTTATAAGTATGTTAATTTTCATATATTTAAAATCGATAAAGAATTGTTTTATGGCCTAACAAATGGTCTGTCCTGGAGAGTGTTTCATGTACGCTTGAGAAGAACATATATCCTGCTGTTGGGCAGAGCGTGCTGCATGTCTGCCAGGTCTGACTGATGTGTGGCATGGCTCCGTGTCTCTGTTTCTCACTGATCTTCTCACTTGGTGTTTCTGAAGTGCTCCGTGGATATGAGGTCTGCGTGTTCTGTTTGCTGTACCGGAAAGTTTGGCTTTATTATTCATGTAGAGAAATTCTACTCCACTGGGTTGTTGTTGTTGTTGTTAGGTGCCGTCGAGTTGGTATCCGACTCATAGCGACCCTCATAGGGTTTTCAATGGCTGACTGCTTCGGGATTGCCTTGGGAGTGGATTGCCAAGTCCTTCTCCCATTTTTGTGGTGCTGGGAATTGAACTCAGGGCCTCAGAGACTGCAGTGCAGCACTCTACCAACTGAGCTAAATCCCAGCCCATCCTCCACTGGGTAGACATTTTAAAAATTGTGATTATATAGTTAGGCCAGTACACTTCATAGTGGTTACTTTCTAAAAATATTCTTTGAGCACACACTTAAATGTTACCAGTATTTTAAAAGAATATGATAGTGTTATAGGCAGTTTTTTCTTCTTCTGTTTATTTCCCCTGTGAACATACTACTGATCATGCTGAAAAAGAATACTGTTTAAGCAATCCTTAATTTAATGTAGTTTCGAGTACATACTATATGTTGTGCTAATTTCTCTTTGTGGGAAAGACAACAAGCTATTCTGTGTTGTTGTTGTTGTTCGGTGTCATGGAATCATGTCCAACTCATAGTGACCCTCATAGGGTTTTCAATGCTGATTGTTTCCGGATTACTTTGGGAGTGAACTGCCATGTCCTTCTCCCATAAGCCATTACGTAAGTACATAGGGTCACTATGAATCACCTAACAACCTGACCTGACACCTAACAACAACAACAAATTACTGTAGGTTGTGACTGGTTCGGTGAAGGGAAGATGTGATGGGGACTGGCAAGGGGAACCTAATTTAGATTGACTGATTAGACACCAGATCACCCCAGATACGGTAAGTACAAAGGCCCTGAGGCAGTGAGGGCTTGATTTTGTTCTTGGCCCCTGACAGAAGGCCTGCTTGTCTGTCAGTTTCAGTTCGTGTGAATGTTGGGTTGAGTCAGATGAAATGACTGTCTCTGTAACTCAGCAGCCTCATATGGTTTACTGTGGTTTCACAGTCATGCTACTGACAGCAAGTGGCCAGAGCTCTCCAGGCTAGTCTCTCCCCTGTAGGAGGCCGGTGGGTCTGTGAGTTTGCTTGGATGCCTGTCGCTGACAGGTCACTGACCTAATGAGTCAGGCAAACGTGCCCTGCTTAAGTGTCCACCCCACACCTGCCATCCTCGTCCACTGGTTCTCGTTCACTTTACCCATATGGTGATGCCTTTGCTGGTGTTTAATCTTGCTGTATTAATGGTGTTTGTGGATGCATTATTCTGACAAGCTAAGCCTTGCTTGCAGTGTCTGATTATCGAGCCTCGTGTTCTGCACTTAAGTCTCCTCATTTCTCATATTTATGACCTGGGGCAGGAGTTGATGAATTCCTTGGGTCATAAGTTTTGGACTCCAGCTCACGACCAGCCACACACTTCCTGATGAATTCTCTCTGGGCTACACAAGCAAACCCGGTAATGGCGTGTCCACACTTTGTGGTGTTCTGCAGATCAGTCCAGGATGTTTGTGAAGTTTTTCTCTGAGATTGACCGGATGCCGCAGCTCCTTGCCTACTACTACAAGTGCCACAAGGTAAGAGGCTGTGAGGAGGTAAGGGTTATGGCCTGGCTCACTGCTAACCTGGGCTGCTGCGTGGTCTCCTACTGACAGGTAAACGCATGACCCTCTGGCTGCTCTTCTCCTAGTCAGCCAGCAGGGGGTGCCCTTGGTCCAGCCTACAGATGCATTTCCTTGCCAGTTGGAAAAAGTCACTGGTTTTCATCTTTTAGTTACAGCTGGACTCATTTAAAGACTTGAAAAGTTGTTTTGGTTCATTCTCATTTGTGTCTTTTAGGGGAGATTCCTGTTTGAAGCTTTATTATGTTCTTAGCAAGCCATAGAATTTTCTATATTTTCTACGGTTGTTGAGGCTGGGATTTAGCTCAGTTGGTAGAGTGCTGCTCTGCAGTCTCTGAGGTCCCAAGTTTGATTCCCAGCACCACAAAATGGGAGAAGGATGTGGCAACCCATTTCCAAGGCAATCCTGAAACAATCAGCCATTGAAAACCCAATGAGGGTTGCTATGAGTTGGACTCGATTCGACGGCACCTAACAATAACATCAACAAGGGTTGTTGAAGACAGGTTGCCACAAACCTTGGCAGCTTCCTGAGCTTGCCTTCAGTTCTTAGGCCCTGGGCTCCCGTGCCCCTTGAGCAGTAAGGCGAGGACACAAAGCTTCCACACAGACACTTGCCCATGGCAGAGGTCCGTTCAGAGGAGCTCAGTGCTCAGAGTGGGCGGAATCACCGGCACGCCGCGGGGCAGGGTTGCTTGGAGGTGACTGTTCGTCTTCCGCTCTTCCTCACAGGGTGGGACCTCCGCAGAGTGGGCAGCCCTCAGCCGCGTGCCTCCCTGAAGGCAGGGCCGACTGAAGAGGCCGCGTGGCTTGGTGGACTCAGTAAGGCCCCTTTGTTCTGCCTGTGCAGGTGCAGCTTTTGGCAGCCTGGCAAGAACTGTGCCAGAGTGACCTCCCCCTGGCCCGGCAGCTCACTGGCCTCTACGACGCCTTGCTGGAGGCTTGGCACACACAGACCCAGTGGGCCACACAGGTAACAGCTCCTCCAAAGGCAAGGGGATGGGTGACTGCCTCTCAGCTGCAGATATCCCTCGAGGAGCCTCTCTGTTTGCTGTTGTCACCGCAGAGTTAAAAGGCAGGCCTAGAAGCCAGGCGAGGTGGCACACGCCCCTCATCCCAGCAACTCAGGAGGCGGAGGCAGGAGGATCGCAAGTTTGAGGCCAGAGGCATCCTGTGTAACCTAGCAAGGCCCCATCTCAAAAAGTAAAAAAATGGGCTGAGGGTGCAGCTCAGGGGTGCAGCACTTGCAGAGCAGGCAAGCGGAGGCCCTGGGTTCAACCCCCAGAACCACACACACACAAAAAAAATCAAAAATCAACCCAGGCAGTGAACCCTTTAGGCCCCCATTGAAACTCTTCTTATCACTCTTATCCATATCTCAACTAGAATCTAATGGGACAGCCATGCTGGTTGTTTGGCAGGCTTTCCTGAAAACCATTATCTTCCCATCAAACAGCAGGGGGCCCCCAGTCGGGGTGGTGGCATGAAGGAGCTTGCTTTCATCTTACCTTCAGGTGGAGTTCACCTGGCCTGAAGTTAGCGTCCCTCGCTCTCATGCTCCGCCGGGAGCTGGAGGGAGCGGACGCTTGCCAAGGCGCCTTCTGCCCAGGCATGGTCGGGGCCGGGGTGGGAGTGGAAACCATCCACTCTGGCCTCTTCCCCGGGCTCCTAGGGTTTGCAGCTGTGCGGGTGGGGTCCGTCGCTCCCCAGTCCTGGTGCTCTAGACCAGGAGAAGCCCATCTCTGGGCAGTGATGCTGGCCTGGGCCCGCCGATGGGCAGCTGCCTGTCTGTCTTCCTCGCCATTAGTCGTGAGTCTGCAGATGCTCGCAGGCATCAGCTGGCTCGAGCAAGGCCGTGGCTGGAGGGAGTTTCTTGCGCAGGTGGCGTCATGCAGGCTGGTTGAAGCACAGGGCTCCGTCCTTGATTCTTTTTCCTGGCACCGACCGCCGTCAGCCTTGGGTTCTGACTTCCCTCAGAGGTTCTCCAGCATGTGCAGTTCCCAGCTTTCAGCGAGCCCCTCCACACGCACACACTCACTGCAGGCCACACGTGGCTTGTGCCTGTCCGTGCAGGCGCCCTCACTGGCTGAGAGGGCCTCAGGCCTCAGGTCAGCCCTCCTTGCTGGCGTGAGCTACACGTTTCCGTGCAGTGACGCCTTTGGTCCGTGGCCTTTAGGAGGTGCAAGCATGACAGGGAGACGCGCATTTCTTAGCGCTCAGGATAGCGCAGAGCGGGGAAGGCCAGAAGTTTAGGGTGAATGTGTCTCCTTCAGACTGCTCCCCCAGGATGCTAGATGGAACTTCTCTTCTTTTCCTTTTCTCTTCCTTCCCTCCTTCCTTCCTTCCCTCCCTCCTTCCTTCCTTCCTTTCTTTCTCTTCCTTCCTTCCTCCCTCTCTCTCTCTCCTTCCTTCCTTCCTTCCTTTGCATGCTAGAGATCAAACCCAAGGCTATGCTTATTCTAAGCAGGTACTCTGCCACCGAGCTACACCCCCACCCCTCTTCCAGTGTTTTGTTGTTGATAGGTGCCGTACAGTCGGGTCCAACTCATAGGGACCCTATGTACAACAGAACAAAACGATCCCCAACACTGTGCCAGGCACATGATCTTTTTATGTTATAGCCCAATGTCGCAGCCACTGTGTTCCTTCTCATTTTGAGTCATGCCACATCAGCAAATGGAGGTTCCAGGGGCTTTATTCTGTTCTTATTATTAAGATCCAGTCTACTTTGAGGAGACAACTCTTCCCCAATTGTTTCTTGAATGCCTTCTAGCCTGGGAGGCCTGCTTCTTTGCTATTCTAGCCTGCTTCTTTTCTATTCTTAGGGTTTCCAATGGCTAATTGTTTCAAGAGTGGCCTGCCAGTCTCGGTAGTCTGTCTTAGTCTGGAAGCTCAGCTGAAACCTGTCCACCATGGGTGGCCCTGCTGGTCTCTGAAATGCCAGTGGCATAGCTTTCAGCATCACAGCAACACGCAAGCCCCCACAGCACGATAAGCTGGCAGACACGTGGGGCTCCAGTATTTTAGCATGAAAAATTTCCAGCATATGAAAGGTCAAAAGAATTGTGCAGGGAATACCTGTGTGCCCCGTCCCCTAGGCTCTGCAGTGGGCCTTTGGCTGTGTGTGCTTTATCACAGATCTGCCCCTCTATCCATGTCTCCATCTGCTCACGGAGCTTTTTTATGTTCAATTTACTCCAGAGTAAGCTGCAAGCATCGTTCACTTTAGCACATCTGCATATTATTAACTAGTGTTCAATGTTTAGTGATGTTTTGTCTTTTCAGGTAAAATTGTGAAATGCAATGATGTTCAATTTGCCATTTGGTTGGTTTGAAAAATGCAACTACCTGTGTAGCCTAGTCATGACGCACAACATTCCCACTGCCCTACAAGGTTCTCTCATGCGCTTTCCCAAGCAACCACTGCCCTGATGTTTTATGTCCTCAGAAATTAGAATAGGCTGCTCTAGAATTTCATACAGATGGAGTTACACTGTGAGGTCTTTGGTAAGGCTTCTTTCACCCAGTGTGTCTTCAGTATTTACATTGCTGTGTGTGTCAATACTTTGTTCCTTTTTACTGCTGAATACTATTCCATGGAATGAAATCACATCTGTTTGTTTACACGTTCTCATTTTGATGGACTCTTGGTCTAATTCTGGTCTGGGGCCCTTATAAATAAAGGTGCTCAAAGTTTTTTCGTAGCCAACACATACTCATATCTCTTGGGTAAATTCTTACAAGTAGAATTGAGGGGCCATAGGGCAGGTGTATGTTTAGGTTTGTAGGAAGCTGCGAGACCTTCTTCTCCAAGGTCATTGTACTTTTTGCACTTCCACAGTAGCATGGGAGAGTTCCGATTGCTCCACATCCTGGCTAACATTAGGTGCTGTCATTTTTTCTAATATTAGCCTTTCTGGTGACTGTGAAGTAATATCTCACTTTGGCTTTAATTTGCATTTCCTTAATGCCTGAAGACATTGAGTGTCTACTCATGTACTTGTTGGCCATTTGAATATCTTCCTTTGTGAAGTGTTTGCTCTTTTGCCCATATAAAAAAGCTGGATTATTTGCCTTCTTGCTATTCAGTTGTTGTTGTTGTTGTTGTTAGATGCTGTCAAGTTGTGTCTGACTCAGCGACCCTCACAGGGTTTCCAATGGCTGATTGTTTCAGGATTGCCTTGGGAGTGGATTGCCACGTCCTTCTCCCATTTTTGTGGTGCTGGGAATTGAATTTGGGATCTCAGATATTATGGAGCAGTGCTCTTATCAACTGCGCTAAATCCCAGCCTGTTTTGCTGTAGGCACTCTTTATGTATTCTGGACACAAATCCTTTATTGACATGTTTCATAGACAGTGTCTTCCCGTCTGCAGCTTGAGCAGAGATTCTGTTAGTTTTTGCAGTCCTGGAGACAGAACCCAAGGCCTCCCACAACCTAGGCAAGGGGACTCCCACTGAGCTCCGTCCCCAGCCCTGAGCAGAGGCTCTGATTTTGATGAGGCCGGTTTATCAGTTTCTTCTTTTATGGCTGTTGCTCCTCACCCTCTGAGGACCCATTCATTACCAGTCTTTGCTTTGCAAAGGTTCCTCAGGTTCCCCTCTAGCAGCTTGTGTAGCCTTTGCCTTTAGATATCTTGTCCCCCCTGGATTGATTTTTGCGTGTATTAAAGGTGGAATCAGACCGCCTTTTCCTAGGTTAGCTAGGCTAACTCTGTAGCCCTGTTGGGTAGGCTTGGTCTTGCAGGGTGGGTGCCCCCGGTGCTCTTCTCTCTCTCTTAAATGACTTGGGCGTGGGGGGTGAGTTTGATGGAAGGGCTCTGTCCCAGAGACTTCTGTGTGGCTTGTTCACGTATACAGTTCTTCCCTGGACCCCCACTGGTATTCTTTGAATGTGTTCTTCAATTAAAACACACTGGTTCCCCTATGCTCAGCGGTTTCCCCTTTTCTTGCAATGACTGGCCAAAAGGAATTCTCTGGTCACTTGCCAGAGGACAGCAGAAGTTCACCAACTACAAGACTCTGGGATTGGTGATGGTTTCTTAGGCATAGAAAATAAGAGCCATCAAAGAAAAAGCTGACAAAGTAGACTCAACATCAGACTGGAACAAAGTCTACAAAACATAGCTGATAAAGAGCCCCTATGACTAAATAATAGTAAGAAAGTATGTAATCCGATTTTGTCAAATGGGCAAAAGACGGAAGCAGGCGCTTTGTAAGGAAGATATTCAAAGGAGCAGTAAGTACACGAGCAGGTGCTCAGTGTCTTTGCAAGTGCTCTGCAAGTGCTGGGCCACCAAGCTGCGCCCGCAGTCCTTTTTTTTTACTTTTTGAGACAGGGTCTCGCTAAGTTACGCGGACTGCCTCTGGTCTTGAACTTGTGATCCTCCTGCCTCCGCCTCCCAGACTGCTGGGATGACAGGCGTGCGCCACCACGCCCGGCGAGGCAGTTTCTCTACACAGTTTCTTCCTGGTTCCTGGAGCTAAGAGCTAACGCAGATGCCTCTCCCCCCCTGCAGGTTTTCAAGAACCCCTGTGAGGTGGTGACGGTGCTGCTGATTCAGACCCTGGGCGCCTTGGTGCCCTCCCTGCCCATGTGCCTGAGTGCCGGCGTGGAGCGGGCGGGGCCCGAGCTGGAGCTCACCAAGCTGCTGGAGTTCTACGACGCCACCGCCCACTTTGCCAAGGGGCTGGAGGTGGCGCTGCTCCCCCACCCGCGTGAGCTTCCTTCCTCGTGTTCTCCGCCTGGGCTCCACTCGCTCCCGGGTTGTTTGCCCTCCCAGGTGGCCGAGGGGCGGAGGTGGATGGGGTCAGTGTTGCCCTCTCCACACCGGGGAGGGCTTTTCCCCGCATGCGCTGCCATGTGGAGATCGGCCCTCTGTGCCCTTGCCACGCCTCAAGGCTGCCTAGGTGCTCTGCGTGCTGGGCCCGTGACGGCCACGCCACTGTGGCTCAGAAGGCGCCAGGGGCAGAACGCGAGGCAGGGAGGCAGAGCGGTGGTTTCGCTGGGAGGGTGGCGCCCCTTTCCTTGAAGCCATAAAACCTCGGACCACGCAGCAACAGAGGTCAGTGTAGAGAGAAGCCGTGGGTTAGAGGAGGTTCCTGAAGGGGCAGCTGCCAGCTTCTCAGGCCAGGGGAGCCACGCTGGGGAGAGGAGGCTGCAGGGCGCCCGGGCTTTCCCAGGGGCCAGCCCGGAGCACAGCGCCCCGCATTCCCAGCTGGGTAAACAGTTCAGGGTCGTCGCGTTTTCCCAGCTGTTTTTCCCCTGTGTTAAGAGCATCGTAAATTTTTAAGCCACACAGACTTGGTGACGCATGGTCCCGGCAGATCAGGAAATGGCTTCGGGAGGGCCTCGTTCTGCCGTGTGGCTGCTGCGTGTCACCGACTTCGATTACTTGATCGTTACTCCCTGTAATGACACCGTGTTTAATTGCCTGTGCATTCCCAGGAGTGTTTATTGTCCAGGCTGCTGGTGATTCATAGATGCTTTTGGCACGGTCCCCTGTCAGGCCTGCGCTGGGGGAGAGGCACGCTGCATGCGGGAGCGCCCACAGGACTGGCGTGCCCTGGTGCAAGTGGCCGAGGCATGTTTAGCCCCGTGTCCTGCCTGCGCAGGGTGGGACAGGGGTAGGGCAGGAAGCAGGTTGCATTCCACCTGCTGGGGACAGACTTCTTGATGACACAAGAGCTGCCTTCTGAAGAGTCAGCCAGGGAAGCTTAGATTTCTGATAATCCCTGTGGAGATCTTCAAAACAGTGGCTGGCTGCCGCTTCTCCTTCTCCTCTTCCTTCCCCTTCTCTCCCCCCTCCTCTTTTTTAATTTAAAAATATTTTAGAAAAGCCAGGTATGGTGGGGCAAGCCTTTAATCCCATTACTCAGGAGCTGGGGCAGGATGATCCTGAGTTTGAGGCCAGCCTAGGCTACATAGTGAGTTCAGGCCAGCCTGGGCTCGTAGCCCTGTCTCAGAAAACAACAACTACAACAGCAAAATCTTTGTAAACATACTAAAATAAAAATAAAAACAATACAAGTAATCCATAACTTTTCGATCTGCTGTACATAGGGTTGCTATGAGTCGGACTTGACTCGATGGCACCTGACAACATCAACAACATAACTTCCTTACTCTGGGAGAGCCCTACTGGCAACATTCTGTTACATTTTTTCCCAGAAATTCAAATATAAGTACACATTGTTTGCAAACGTTACTAGAAATATTTAACATACATACATTAGTCACTGAGGTTTAACTCAGTTGGTAGAATGCTGTTCTGAGGCCCTAGGTTTGATCCCCAGCACCACATAAAGTGAGAGAAGGATCTGGCAGCCCACTCCCGAAACAATCCCAAGATAATCAGCCATGGAAAATCCTGTGAATAGCAGAGAAGCACTGACATGGTACTGGGCATGGCACAGTGTCGGGGAGTGTTTCATTCTGTTGCATGTAGGGTTGCTGAGTTAGACCCAACTTGACAGCACCTAACAACAACAACATCATTTACATTAATGTAAATGTTTAACATTATATAACTACTATATTATGTATATTTTACATATATATCTATATTACATGCATACATAATACATAATAGAACAAATGGTATATATAATATATAAAATATTTAAAATGTTGGTCTTACAGGTTTTTTTTGTTCTTGTTGTTGTTCAAAATAGTATGAGTATTGTCTTTTTTTATTTTATTTTTGCAGTGCTTAAGGGTTAAACCCAGGGCCTCGCACATACTTTTTATTTTGTGTTTTATCTTTTTGCAGTACTGAGGGGCTGAACCCAGGGCCTAGCGCATACTTTGCAAGCAATGTTCTACTGAGCTGCACTTCCAGCCCCTTTTATTTTTATTGAGATAGGGTCTCACCAAGTTACATAGGCTCCCTCTGGCCTCAAACTTGGGATCCTCCTGCCTCAGCCTCCTGAGTCACTGCCACAACCAGCTACAATGGTTCTGTACTAATATTTTTTTCCTTTTCTTTTTCCATGTGGTGCTGGGGATTGAACCCCAGGCTTTGCCCTGCTAGGCAGGCTTTTTACCATTGAGCTACATCCCCAACCCTCCTCGCCCATGCTTTTGTAAGTGCTCTACCCTGGGATGCACCCCCAGCCCATTTTTTATTTTTTGAGTCAGGGTCTTGCTAAGTCATGCAGTCTGCCTCTAGCCTTGAACTTGTGATCCTCCTGTGTCTGCCTCCTGAGTTGCTGGGATTACAGCTGTGCACTACCATACTCAGCCCTTTTTCATTATTTTATCTTGAGGTAGGGTCTTGCAAGGTTGCACAGGCTGCCCCTGGCCTTGAACCTGAGATCCACTTACCTCTGCCTCCCAGGTTGCTGGCATTAGAGGCCTGTGCTACCATGCCTGTCCTATCTTGGCTTTATTGAGACAGGCTTTTACTGTGTAGCCCAGACTGGCCTGGAACTTGCCGTGTAGTCCTGACTGGCCTGAACTCATGATCCTCCTGACTCAGCCCCTCGAGTGCTGGGTGCCGCCACGCCCAGCTAACTTTTATTTTACCATTAATATTTTTCTGTTATTTTAATAGTTGATACATGTGCATGAAACAATTTAAGACATGAAAAAGATTATGCAATAGAAAGCAAGTTTTACAAATAATTTAGTTTGATTTTATAATTAAAAGCAATATGTATTTGTTATAGAAAAATCCTGAAAGTAAAGGAAATGAAAAAAGTCACCCTTGGCTTGCCATCCAGAACCAGCAGTGTGGATAATATCTGTGTGCAGAATTACTGTATGTACCTGTGTACACTTAAAAGGATTGGGATTTAGCTTAGTTGGTAGAGTGCTGCTCTGCAGTCTCTGAGGTCCCAAGTTTGATTCCCAGCACCACAAAAATGGGAGAAGGATGTGGCCATCCACCCCGAGGCAAATCCCGAAACAATCAGCCATTGAAAACCCTGTGAGGGTCGCGATGAGTCAGACGTGAATCGACAGCACCTAACAACAACAACATACTTAAATGTGGTTTTGATAGAATATTTTGTTACCATTATCAACCCCAAGAATTTCATGTTGGTTTCATATTGTCATCTACTGCCTGGTCTGTCCTCAGACCTTCCCAGGCCTGCAGAGGTCTTTCCAGCCACTTCCCGGTCTGCTTCCCACTGAGATCCAGTCAATGTATGGACACCGCATTTGGTTGTCCTCTCTCGTCCATCTGTTTTAATCTAAAATATGCATTTCATTTTTCTGTGGTCTTTCACGACAGTGACATCTTTGACAAAGGCAGGGGAGCTTTCCTGTAGGACGTCCCACACTCTGGAATTACCCAGCCTTTTCCTCATTATTAGATTTATAGCAAACATGTTTGGCGAAGACATTGCATTGATGGTGATTTGTACTTCCCACTCCCCCACGCCAGGAGACACCTAATGTCCAGTACTTGGTGACAGGTTAATCACTTGGCTAATGGAGCCACCAGATCTCTCCATCATTACCTTTTCCTCTTGGTAATCATTAAGTAATCCGTGGGGTGAAGCTTTGAGCTTAGAGGAACCTGCCATTCCCCCGACAGCATTTACCCAGTGCCTCTAGTGTCCACTGATACGCCTTTGTGCGGCTTTTACATTGCTCATTATAAAATGATGATTTCCTAATTCTGTCATTCCTTCCACATTTATTTGCTAGCATTCTTTTGTGGAGAAGAGATCCATTCCGTTCTTTCTTCATTTTATTCAATTTTTAGACAGAGTCCCTCCATGTAGCCCAGGCTGGCCTCAAATTCAGCATACTCCTGCCTCAGCCTCCCAAGTGAGAGGATTTCAGGTGGGCACCACTGTGCTCAGCTCTGAGTGAGGGACTGGAAGAGAAGGAGGAGTTGCCTAGATGAGGAGGGCTGGGGACGAAGAGAGCCCTTCCAGATGGACGGATCAGCATTTGACCAGCAGGAACATGACGCGTTCAGGAACTGAGCCAAGGCTGGAGGATGGGGAGAGAATGAAGGAGGATGCAGCTGCAAACGTAATAGTGAAAATATCTAGTGTTTATTACGTGCTTACCACATACTAGACACGTTATTTTACCCACTCTCCACAAAAGCCATATAAGGTTGTTGATGTTACTTGTTTTTGTTTTATCATTGAAGAAACAGGCATAGAAAGTTTTCTGTACACAGTCACATACCTCTTTATCGCCACCATCTTCTGCTCCTTGAGGTCAGGCAATGCAGGGCTTCATAGGCTCTTGAAGCGATTTGGGCCTCCCACGTGAAGAGCAGTGGCCGTCACTGCAAGTTGCAGGTGGGGCGGCAGTGTGATAAGGTCTTTGCTGGGGAATATTCTGCTGACTTTATTGTGGACGTCAGATTTGAGGGTCCGGAAGGACGTGAGAAAAACAGCAGGGTGAAACTTACCCATCCACTGTTCAGATTGTCTGGAAAATTCTCTGATCCTGGCAGTGTTTCCATGAATAACCTCCTACATACACGGGGTATTTATTGATTTCTTTGGTATAATTCCTAGACGTGGAGTTGCTGTGCCATAGGATAGGCACATTTACATTCTGGGTACACACGTTTTCAATCTCTCCGTAACAGAACATAGGAATTTTTGGAGTGCCCAGTATATGGGCTGCTTCATTTCTTTAAAGCCCTAGGACACTTGCAGTGGGAGGTGGTCTTCCCACAGAGCCTGCCCCTGACGAGAGTTTTCATCTGGAGAGACCCTGAGCTGTGACAGGTGTGGGAATGATTAAGGCAGTTGGTGTCTTTGACAGTGCTTTCAGCAAATAGTGCGCCAAACCCAAATTTATCCCAGCGGTTACCAAAGTGATGATCAAAGACGCTTCCGTGAATGATAAAAGCAGGTTGACACATGTGGTCGTCCCTGAAGACAGAACGGGAAAAGACCTGGTAGAATGCGTCCCGCCTATTGCTTTCCAGCAACGACTTGCCGATTCGCTGTTCTTTATTGCCTTTTGTGTGTTTGTTTTGTGATTTCTGATTCCCTACAGATGAGCACAACCTGGTGAAAGTCACGGAGCTGGTAGAGGCTGTGTACGACCCCTACAAACCGTACCAGCTGAAGTACGGCGACATGGAGGAGCGCCACCTCCTCATCCAGATCAGCGCCGTGCCTTTGGTAATGCGGGGTGCCGTGCTGGCCGGTGAGGCGGCATTCTGTGTGCCAGGCTCTCGGCCACATCTGGAGAGGGTTGCGGGGAGTGCTCTTGCGATCCAGATGTGAAATGAGACCACATATATGCTACGGGTTTTTCACTTCAGAGCCCCACTAGAGATCCAGCAAAATGAAGCCAGGCACAGGGGCCCGTGCCCGTAATCCTAGCAAGTTGGGAGGCTGATGCAAGAGCATCATGAGTTCGAGACCAGTCTGGTCTACACAGTGATTGCACAACCAGCCTTGGCAACTTATTGAGACCCTGTCTCAAAAAAAAAAAATTATGTATAGAAAAATGAGAGTCTTAAAGCTTTTAGAGATAAGTTGCCTCAAGTCTCTGATTTAGTAATTTCTTATTGAGGAGGACTTAAGGAGGATATGCAAATGGGCATAGGAGCCGAGTGCCCATGGGCAGTCCTGTAAGGCACGTTTGCTGTGTGGGCACCATAGAGGGCTCAGGACCACTGCTGCCTCCAGTAGTGTTTTGTTCTCAAGCCACCAAAGTTGTCTGGGTGAGGCAAGACGCTGTGTGAGCGTTGGTCTTCAGTGGCGCCTCCTCCTGTTTTCCTGTTCTCCAGGGACGTGCCTGGAAAGCCTGTTCTGCCTCACTTACAGTCTCACCCCTGAGGGGAGCTTTTTCCTTCCGCTGCCTTCTTTCAGAGAGCCCGATAGCTTGCGGGCTCGAGGGGGCAGTCCATCATACTCATCAGCAAAAGGGGAAGAAATGAAAAATACAAGGACAAACTAGACTTCCGCCGTGCTTCTCTGGCCAGAGTTAGTTTCTGTGGTGTCACCGACCACACAGACTGCCCACCCCTGGCTCGGGCTCCAGGAGACCTGTGCCAGCTAGGGACAGAATTCTGACAGTATTTCTCAGCTGGTCTCCCCGGGGTTCTCTGTCTGACACGGCTTCCTCTTGTCTGCATCTGCTGCCCAGGAGCACGGGGAAGTGATTGACTGCGTGCAGGAGCTGAGCCACTCTGTGAACAAGCTCTTCAGCCTGGCATCCGCCGCCGTCGACAGATGCGCCCGATTCACCAACGGGCTGGGGACCTGCGGCCTGCTGACTGCCCTGAAATCTCTCTTTGCCAAGTAAGACCAGGGGAAGTGGCCACATAGGAAGGAAGTGCCTGTCCCAGTTGAAAGCGTGCGAGCTGTGTGTTCTACTCTGGACCCTAGAGAAACAGCTGCACCCGGGCCCAGGGGGACGTCCTCAAGGATGTCCCTTGCAGCATTGCTTATAAGGGTGGAACATTTGAGGCACCGTGGATGTCCGTCCATTGTTGTTGTTGTGTGCCGTCGAGTCGGTATCCGACTCATAGCGACCCTCATAGGGTTTTCAATAGCTCACTGTTTCGGGATTGCTTTGGGAGTAGATTGCCACGTCCTTCTCCCAAAATGCTCAATATCCCTAGCCATTGTTGTTGTTGTTAGGTGCCATCGAGTCGGTATCCGACTCATAGTGAGCCTCATAGGGGTTTCAAAGGCTGACTGTTTCGGGAATGCCTGACCCTCATAGGGTTTTCAATGGCTGACTGTTTCGGGATTGCCTTGGGAGTGGATTGCCAGGTCCTTCTCCCATTTTTGTGGTGCTGGGAATTGAACTTGGGACCTCAGAGACTACAGCGCAGTGCTCTACCCACTGAGCTAAATCCCAGTAGGCAATGGCTAAATAAAATAGGATGGGAGAAGGGCCTGGCAATCCACTCCCAAGGCAATCCTGAAACAGCTGTTGAAAACCCTATGAGGGTCTACCAACTCGACGGCACTTAACAACAACAACAGCAAATAAAATAGGAACCCTGTCCAGCAAAGGATTAATTAGATCTATGCATATCAAGGCCTGCAGCTGTAGCTCTGTGGCATCCAGTCTTGTCAGATCTTGGAAGCTAAGCAGGATTGGGCCTGTTTAATCCTTGGATATGACACCACCTGGGAATACCAGGTGCTGTAGGCTTGGGAGTAGGACCCGGCAACCCACTCCCAAAAATCAATCTGCCATTGAAAACCCTATGAACAGCAGAGAAGCACTGACAATAATGTTTTGCCTGTTGTATGTAGGGTTGCTATGAGTCGGATACTGACTTGACAGCACCTAACAACAACACATATCAATATAGATAGATCTCAAAGACATTCCTGAGTGACAAAAAAGTAGCTTGCGGAATGACAGAGTGTAATACATTATGTAAAAGGAACAAAAAATGGGGTGTGTTTTCTATAGCAGGATTCAGCAAGCTTTTTTGCAAAGGGGCAGATGGTAGGTATTTTAGTCTTCATGGACCTTACAGGCTCTGTTTAAGTAGAGAGCTTTCTAGCACTCTGCCTTCACAGCACAGAATAACACAGACAATGCATAAATGAAATGGCTGTGATGGTGTTCCAATAAAACTTTATTTGGGAGAGAATAAATACCAGGAGTGCCAATCCTGTCCTGGGTCTTATTTATTTATTTACATTTTTTCCCCCTAGACATAAGGTCCTGCTGTGTAGCTCAGGCTGGGTTCATGATCTTCCTGCCTCCGTCTCCCAGGTGCTGGGTTTACAAGCACGTACCGCCTCACCGGCCCAGTCCTGGTCTTTTTTAATGTGTTAAAATGCACCATATATTCCTGTAGAAGAGTAGCGGGCAAACTAAAGCTCATGACTCACACCTGGCCTGTTACCTGATTTTACGAATAAGATTTTATTGGGAACCCAGCCATGCCCCTTCCCTAACCTGTGGCTTGGGAGTCTTCCCACTGTGAAGGCAGAGTCCTATGACTCCTAAAGCCTTAAATGTTTATTGTCTGCATCTGACCAGGAAAAGTTTGCTGGACCCCAGATCAGTGAATAAACTCAAACCAGTGGCTATCTTTGGGGGCATGGAGATGGCAAAGGATGGTCATCCTGTGGTCTTCATAGGGATAGACCTTTATTTGTTACTGTTTGATTTTTTTAAATCAATGAACACAAATGCATATGTATGTGTGTGTGCACATGCGCAGGAGTGTATTTATGTATTGACTTATTTTGTAGTATTGGGTTAAATTCAGGACCTTGTGCATGCTTGGCAAGTACTCTGCCACTGAGCTCATTTTAAAAACAAAAATTAATCAAAAAAATTTTTTTGTTTTGCTTTGTTTTTGTTTTTTTGAGACACTGTAGCTGAGGCTAGCCTGGAACTCACTGTTAGCCCAGGCCTAGGGCGGCTGGGGGGCTGGGATTTAGCTCAGTGGGTAGAGCACTGCGCTGCAGTCTCTGAGGACCCGAGTTCAATTCCCAGCACTGCAAAAATGGGAGAAGGGCCTGGCAATCCACTCCCAAGGCAATCCCGAAGCACTCAGCCATTGAAAACCCTATGAGGGTTGCTATGAGTTGGATACCGACTCGATGGCACCTAACAACAACAACAACAACAAACTTATCTAATATATATATATATTATGCCTGCAGCTGTAGCCCTGTGGCATCCGATCCCGTCAGATCTCGGAAGCTAAGCAGGGTCGGGCCTGGTTAGTACCTGGATGGGAGACCGCCTGGGAACACCAGAAGCTGTAGGCTTCGGAGAAGGACCTGGCAACCCCCTCCCAAAAATCAATCTGCCATTGAAAACCCTATGAACAGCAGAGAAGCACTGACAATAGTGTTTCCCCTGTTGTACAGAGGGTCGCTATGAGTCGGATACCGACTAGATGGCACCTAACAACAACAACAAGGGCGGCTGGGGTTTAGGCCTGAAGCGCCAGAGGTGCATCCACACGAACCCAGCTGCACTCCCAGAGAGAGGCTGCGGCAGCACGTGGAATGAGCCACGCGGTCAGGTTTACCTCTCCCTCGGCCACGCTCGGGTTTTATGCATGGAAAGCTGCTCTTATTATTATTATTTGAGAGGTAAAAATTATCAAATGGCAGAAATAAGGCTTTTGAAGATAATTCCCCTCAAATATGAAAGGATATAGAGACTGAGTCTTCCTCTCCTCCTGACTGCTCACAGTCTCCTGAAAAGCTGCCATCTGTGGACATTTTGCTCTCAGTTCTTCTGCCTCCTCCCTGATGACCTGGTCGTGCGCCCTGAGTGTGACACCAGCCCTCCTCTTGCCAGCGCCGCTCCTCTTAGCTCCTGTGAACCGCATCCTTGCTTCACATTCTTCTGTTTTTTCTTTTGAATACTTTGGAAACAGCACACATCCATGTTAAAAAGTTGCACTGTGTGCAGGGCCATGTGGTGGAATCGGTCGCGCTCCCCAGAAGGGCGGTTTGGAACTTGCCCAGGTAGCTGATGCTTATCAGGTGGGGAAGGGAGCAGGTTGAAGCTGAGGTCAGCAGGGCTCAGGCAGGCGAGCTGGCCGTGTACGGGGGTGGCGTGGGGTAGGGAGGTGGGCGGAGGCTTTCGGAGGGAGGGGAAACGCGAGAGGACAGCAGACTGGGGGGCTACCCAGGTGGAGCTGGTGTGGGGGCCCTGGAGTGGGCCTCGCGGGCTCAGGCCCTGGCCCTGACCCTGGCTTGACACCAGCCAGGTCACTGCTCCTCTGTGAGTCGCCATGTCCTCTCTGAGTGAGCTGATGATAGCAATGCCCCCTTTCCTTGGTGGTTAGGCAGAAGAAACAGGTCACTGAAGTTCCGAACTGCGACTTGCACGTGGTGGTCGCTGGGTGCTGGTGAGTCGTGCCTGACTCACAGCGACCCTCACAGGGTTATCAGTGGAGGATTGCTTTGGGATTGTTGCAGGAGTGGGCTGCCACGGCCTCCCATTTTTGCAGTGTTGGGGATCGAACCCAGGGCCTCAGAGAGCGCAGAGCAGTGCTCTACCAACTGAGCCAAACCCCAGCCCCCTCTCGCGTGTGCTGTGCGAGAGAATCGCAGGGCTCGGAGACAGAGATGACGTGATACAAGCTGCACTCTCGTTTGGGACTTCATAACAATCCTGAGGACTTGGGGTTTTGAATGTAGCATTGGAGGATAATGCGCTGTCCCTGCCGCTCAGCATCTGCTGTCGGATCTGTTGCCAAGCACGGGGTTGTCGGGTGGCCTGTGCCCTTAAGTGTGTCGTAGGTGCTGGGTGGTGACACAGCCCTTCCGCCTCCCACAGAAAAAGCAGTGATGTTCCCTAACCTTTCCTGCCAACTGTCCCTCAGGGCCGTCCCCTCCCCAAATAACTAATCCCCTGACAGCTATCACCTGCCCCTTGATGGGAAGCAAGGTGCCATCCATCCATAGGGTTCTGGTTTCCGCCGTTTTCCGTATGAAAGCCTGAGGCCTCTGTAATGGGCCCAGCGGTGTCCTTGTCAGTTGGCGGCGCCGCCTGAAGTCATTTGCGTGGCCTTCTCTCCACGCAGAGGTCCTTCCCCAGCCCTGCGCATCACGTTCTGTTTCCCTCCCTGGCTGCTTTTGCTTTAGGAAGGCGGGGAGGGTTAGGGCTTCCGCAATGCATGCAGATGTCTCGGGTTTTTCTGGCTTCTAGAGGACGTGAGCCCCCTTTGTCCTTCTCACCACCCCTCCCCAAGGACATGCGCGTGTTCGTTCATGGCCAAGGAAGCGCACATCCTTAAAAACAGCCCCACTCACGTCAGCTTCCATGCTGTGCTTCACGGAGAACATATGTTCATTTTATCACCATGCTAATCACGTGAGACGAGACTGCAGACATCATTAAGCCCATCTCAAAGATGAGAAAACTGAGGGCAGAAGACGCTGTGGCAATGCCCAAGGCCACAGCGCGGATCTGTGGTTCCTTTGGGAACCGTTCCCAGGGTCTGCTTTGTCCTCAGCCTGGTGCCCGTTCCTGGGGCCATAGTAATAAGCTTCTGTCATGATCCCCGTCCTCATAGAGCTGAGCATCTGCGACAGCAGCACTTGTCAAACGAGCCCGCGCTACGTGAGCTGTTCAGTTACTGTGTCTGGTGTGACAAAAGGAGATGTGTGTGCGCAGTGAGTGCTGGCCACGTCTGGGAGGCCTTGGCGCCACGTTTGCGCTCCTGTGCCGATGAAGTTGGGCCCTGGCCTGCCGTTGAGAGCTAATCTATCTGCCATGCTGTTTACCTGGACTCAGGGGACTCGGTTACACTAATGCCCTGGGTATCAGTCACTGCTTTGCAGGGGCCCATGGGTTTTAAAATAGTTCTGCAAACCTGCTTCCAGAGAAATGCACTGGTCAGGATGCGGGGTGAGCCAGCAGTACCTTCTCTTACTCACTGGGCCCTGGACACTGCAGTCCACTCAGTGGCTGTCCCTTTCCTCTTCATCTCGAGCACCTCCTGAAGCTGCCCTGCCGGGGGGTGATGACAGTCTTGCAAGCTTGGTGCCCTCTCACATGCCTTGAATCCCAGCGACATGGGAGACAGAGGCAAGAGGATGGCAAGCTCGAGGCCAGAGGCAGCCTGTGCAAATGGGCTGGGGTTGCGTCTCAGTGGTCAAGCACTTTCGAAGTATTCGCGAGGCCCTGGGCTCAATCCCCAGATAGTGGGGAGGAAAGCCTGTCTTGCCACATAGAGAAGCCCTTTTGCCCTTGGTGTGGTCAGAGCTTTGTAAGCGGTCTCACCCCTGGCAGGGGCCCCTGAAGACGTTTTCCAGGTCATCCATTCGCAGATTGTCCAAGTGTTCTCAGAGTTGTCCCCTCCCCCAACCCCCCAGGTATGCGTCTGATTTCACGAATGCTCTCCAGTCCATACGAAAGAAGTGCAAGCTGGACGACATTCCTCCCAACTCCCTTTTCCAAGAAGACTGGACGGCGTTTCAGAGCTCCGTCAGGTAACGCGGGAGCGGCTCGTGCCTAGGGCCGCACGCGTAGCTGTACGTAGTGTCTGTAAGGACGACAGTTGTGCTTACAAGGTGTGCATATTTCCTTTCATTTCCTTTCTACAAAGGTAATTCTCTACGCTGTAAAACTAGCCGGTAACCAAAAACCAAACCAAATGCCCCCCACCAACCAAACACCAAAAAGACTCCTCTAGCTCATAAAATATTTTTAAAAGTTACTTACGAATGCCTCATCTCCGCCCATGTTTAAAACTTTTTATATTTAGGCTGATATTTTGCCCACCCCCAAGCCTGTAGTTTTTACAAATCTAAAATAACCTAGAGCTTGCATCATGGTGAACATGCAGCCAGTCAGACGCTATTTCTAGATCTGAGAGCCGCAGCACTGAGTGGTGAGGCAGCCTCTCTGGCCAGGCAGGAGTTCAGTGAAAGGCACGGAGGGGACTCCATCAGGTTGTCATGGCCACGTTCTGCTGTAGCCCTATAACCTGTGAGCCCCATTGCCCCAGGTCCTAAGCCTCGTGGGAGCGGGAGTGAGATTGGCAGCGGCCTGAGAAGGTTTGGCCTCGACACATCCTACCAGACAGGACAGGCTGCCAACCCCGGGCCAGGTGTGACCCACAGACTGTTTTCTGATTATAACATTTTAAAAAGCTTGAATCAGTTGCCGGTATTTAAAAACCAAGTTTAACACGATCCACATTTCAAACATTGCCTACAGAATTGCCTACAAACATTGCCTACAAACATTGCGTTTGGGCTGTAGCTCAGTGGTAGAGCACCTGCCTAGCATGTGCGAGGCCCTAGGTTCCATCCCCAGCACCTAAACTGGGTGTGGTGGTGCACACCTATAATCCCAGTACTCGGGAGGCTAAGGCTGGAGGATTTTAAGTTTGAGGCGAGCTTGGGCTACAGAGCAAGTTCCAGGCCAGCCTGAGCTACCTTGTGAGACCTTGTGTCAAAAGTAAGCAAAGAAAGAAACATCAACAGCAGCAAAAATTCGGAAGCTCAGGCGGAACTGGGCCTGTGCTGTCACAGCGATCCGCTGGGGCTGGCTGCTGCACCCCGCTCGTCTCTGTGTGCGGTGGCGCTCTCTGCTCCCAGGAAGCTTACCAGGCTGAGATAAAAAGAAATCTAGAAACATCTTTTCTTTAAAACCATCCTTCATGGATATGCGTCGCCAAGAGACCACCTGCCCTTCTCCTGGCCTTCTTCACCCACTTTGTTTCTTGTCTGACCTCTGGCCTTTGGGCCTGGGGGTGTCTGGTAGTTCTCGGGGCGGTGGCCCATGCCGAGCACCCACCGAAGGCTGTCAGGGTGGATCCAGGACCCCCCAGGACCATTTCGGACTATCCCCTGATGGACTCCACTCTGGATTTTTATTTATCGCTTTATGAACTCTGATGCCCTAGACACTGCCCTCCCTCCATCGGTGGTGGCTTGGCACACCAGGAAATGCTCCGCACGAGTTTGTTCTGCTGCGCCCGAGCCCGGTGGAATATTTCACTTTCTCATAAACCTTCCTTACGATGGAATGCCTAGATACCCTGGTGATGACAGGCACTCTCAGAGGGAGTTAAAAGTTAACTAGGCTTGAGATGTGTTTAATCCTTGGATCTGTCCTGACATTATGAGTTCGGTGTTGAAGGACTTAGTAGCTGGAGCTGGAGGCCTGGCATAAAACTACTTGAAAATTAAAGGATTATGAAACACAATCATAATGATCACTCAGGTTTATCTCTGGGAAACAAATGGATTAATGTTCATGAGATCAGAGGGAGATAGATACTTCCAGTATCAAGATAATTTTCAATGCCTTGCAAATAGAGCAGGTCCCTAGCAAATCCTAAGTAATACATTTTGGCTTAAAATTTTAAATACAAAATATTTCCGACCCATGTCCTTAAAGGCAAAGCCCAGTGTTTTGGAAATGTCAAGTACCAGAGGTGGTGTTGGATGGACTTGTGGTTCACAGCTGAGATGGTAGCGACCTGGAGGATATGGGGAGGGACCCTCATTTACCTTTAACACTTATTATTAATTGATGAATCCTTTCTAGCATGAGACATTTCAGGTCAGTGAGCAAATGGTTAACAGCATTCCCAGAACCCAGCACCACCAAAAGCACGAAATAGTTGGAATTTTTATGAATGAGACAATGTTTGCCCTGTAAATGTTGGCATTCCAGGTACTTGAACTTGAAGGGCCTTTTGTTTTGTTTAGGATAATAGCCACGTGCGGAGAGCTCTTGCGGCAGTGTGGGGACTTCGAGCAGCAGCTAGCAAGCAGGTAAGAGATGGGGTTCTTGTCCTGCAGTCCCTGGGCTTCCGGGCTGGGAGGCGTGGGATCCGGGGCACAGTGCAGCAAGGGCAGCATATGGTCAAGTCTGAGCTGCAGGGCCCGAGGACTGTCTGTACCCAGATACCAGTGTCATTACGCTCACATTACACATTTATTGAGCACCTAAAAAGGGCAGGGCTCTATCCTACTTGGCAGTGGTCACATCAATTTGGCGAGACAGGGAGAGCTTAGCCTAAGTGAGGGAGTAGCGTGCACTATTTCCACGTTATAAATGGGCTGGGTTCCTCCTGACTGTTTGTCATTCGGTTCCTGGACCTGAGTGAGTTCCCCCACAGGAACAGTGTTAGCAGGCGTGAGGAGGGTCCCCGGCAGCCTGTCTTCCTGTCCTGCAGCAGAGTTCTGTGCTACCCTGGGGGTGTCCAGGGAGAATTTGAGGGTCTGCTCTAGAAGTCCACACTGCCCCCTTCTCTCCTCTGGTACCTCCAGAGCCTTAGGTGCTCCAGGTGGCCCCTTCCACACCGTTTTTCCCCCACAAAGGGTTCCAGCTTTCTGAAATTTCTTTTTGCAAGGAAATCATTCCCTTGGTACAGCTGATTTCTCTATTGTTTAGGAACTGAAGGGAAGAAGTCTGTGTCATGCAGTTTTTTTTTGTTTGTTTTTTTTTTTTTTTTGCGGTACTGGGGGTTGAACTCAGGGCCTCACACTTGCATGCTCTACAAGTACTGGACCACTGAGTTGCACCCTCAGCCCTTTTTTTTTTTTTTTTACCTTTTTGAGACACAGTCTCGCTAAAATACACAGACTGCCTCTGGTCTCAAACTTGTGATCCTCCTGCCTCTGCCTCCCAGGCCGCTGGGATTACAGGCATGTGCCACTGTGCCCGGCTCATGCAGATTTTTTCAATTATTTTATTTATTTATTTATTTTGCCCCATTCTGCCTCGGTGATAAGACCCTCACGGGCTGCCAGGCCCTGCCCATCACCTCCTCATAGGAGGCGTCCTTTGTGACGTGTGGGCGGAGTAGAGCAGTTGCAGGTTGGGTGTCACTCGAGAGATTCCTCTTGTCCTGGGCAGCATGGGCGAAGTGCCAAGAGATCGCCAGGGCTTCTCTGTTCTTTCCTGGGGCCCACCACTTTTGGGGCAGGGGTACAGATGGGTACAAACTTTCAGTTTTCTGCCTTGGTGATGGTACACGACAGGGGCACACCCAGGAGAAGTTGTGCTTTGAATTTTGATCTGCTCGGGGCAAGCGATTTCCAGGCTCGGGTCCTCTCTCATGATGCAGTGGCAGTGAGCTGCGGCTCCCAGTCAGCCCCAGGGAGCACCAGGGCGACAGCCAGGGTCCTGGGGCTGAGCGAGGCCCTCTAGGACGTCGGGTGCCTCTGCGTTTGGGACTCGCCAGGTTTCTGGCTTATGAAGGGTTCATTAGGATGTGGCCCTTTTGTAAGCCTAGGAGCACCTGTGTTTCCACCAGGAAACAGTCTCCGTAGGGCAGTTCAGGTGGACAATCAGGTTTTGAGAATCCATTATAAATGTGTGAGTTTCCAAGGCCGAGGAGTGGGTAACAACTCGTCATGAGGAGAAACGAATGGAGGAGGGAGGTGGAGTTGTCATGTCCCCTCCTCCGTGCGTACTTTCTGCGTTCTCGGCGCACGGCACGTAGCACGCTGGCACACGTTCCTCTCCATCATTAATCGAAGGTTCTTGATGGCAAGGGCCATATTTAACATCTGATACCTTCGTCCTTTGTGGCTGGGGTTTAGCTCAGTTGGTAGAGCGCTGCTCTGCACTTTCTGAGGATCCGGATTCCATCCCCAGCATCACAAAAAACGGGAGAAGGATGTGGCAATCCACTCCCAAAGCAATCCAGAAACAATCAGCCATTGAGAGCCCTATAAGGGTCACTGTGAGTTGGACCCGACTTGATGGCACGTAACGTCATCCTCTGTCCCGAGAGCCAGCTGCAGTGACGAGAAAGCATTTCCTTGATGAAGAAATCAAACGTGCATTTCAGTGAGGGTTAGGTCATCATGTTGTAGGAGGTCCTGTGCTAATGACTAGGTCACCTAGCGATGTCTGGATGGAAGGGCGGCTCGGGAAAGACGCCAGTAGTTCCTTGGGGTTGGAGCTGTATTTATTCTGACATTTTAAACTCTGGTCTCTGCTCCTGAAAACATTCCTGACATACCTGGTTTTCGTCAGCGTGGGTAGCAGGCTGGCGCAGGGAGTCCGTCCGCCCTGGGCTGCCTGAGGCGGAAGCATGCACTGCAGCAACCCTGCGGAGGAGAGCAGGCGCCCCAGAGGGCAGGGATGAGCCTCCTGGTCACCGGACCCAGCGTCCCCGATCACTCCACAAGCAAGTGAACCCCTGCCCTGTGCCTGCACTGCCTGGTGCCCGGGTCCAGAGATGAAGGTCACGCTGTTTTGTCTTGACCGTGTGGTAGAAGAGACGTGCACAGCAGAGGCAGGAGGCCCTGGGGAGTAGGGGACGAGTGCCCAGTGGGGGCATTAGGAGAGGCCTAGTAGGAAGCCCCCACGTGTCTGTCAGCTTGTCCTGCAATGGGGGCTTGCGTGTTGCTGGGATGCTGAAAGCTATGCCACCTGAATTTCAGATGCCAGCAGGGCCACTCATGAGGGACAGGTTTCAGCTGAGCTTCCAGACTAAGACAGACTAGGAAGGAGGACCCGGCAGCCCACTCCTGAAACAATTAGCCATTGAAAACCCTACAAATGGCAAAGAAGCACTGTCACATATAGTGCCAGAAAATAAGCCCCAAGGCTAGAAGGCATTTAAGGAACAACTGGGGAAGAGTTGCCTCTTCAGAGTAGAGTAGAGTTGACCTTGATGATGGGAGTGGAGTAAAGTCCCCTGGGACCTCCATTTGCTGATCCAGCACAACTCACAGTGAGAAGAAACAGCATCTACAACAATGGGCTCAAACAGGAAAAGATCCCATGCATGGCACAGTGTCGGGTAGTGCTTTGTTCCATTGTAGATAGGGATGAGTGATGAGTGATGAGTCGGATCTGAGTTGAAGTCACCCGACAATGACAAGCAGGGAAGGCTGGGGGCCGGCCCTTGAAGGAGAAGTAGGGTTTCCCCAGGGACACAGGAGGGGAGAGCGTTCCAGACGGAGGGAGCACGTGAGCAAGGCACACAGGTGTGGGAAGCCCAGGTGGGGGCTGTGGCTGGGGGCAGTGGGTGAGCAGAGGGACATTTGTAAGGGTTTGAGGCCCCAGCCCCGGGGGCCAGGCTAAGCTGTCTTTGGTTTTACCCTGGGGAGCCAACGCTACCTTTGGAAAAGCATCTGGAAAGATCGCTTTGCTCAGAAGGGCCAGCTACTCGGAGTGTGGAAGGGTTAGAGGAAGGGAAGGCCGCTGGGAGGCTTCTGCCGTCCAGACGTGGACAGGGAAAGCTGGCCGTGAGGTGCTGACACGCAGGCGACCGTATCAGGGATGGGACACCGTGACAGGCAAAAGACCCAACCAAAATTCCCAGCAGCCGTAAGCAGCAGGAAAGGCTCCCTTGGCCTTGGGGGCCCAGACGGCTGCTTGGGTCACAGGGGCTGCTTGCAGGTGTTTTTGCAAGGACAGGGGTCAGCTGCTGAAAGAGTGTGAGTCACCTCCCACCGCCCTGTCCAGCACAGGTGTCATCACCTGCCCTGGTGCCCATCTTTCTGTACACGTGTAGGTAACGAGCTGGAGGGCAGAGATGGGGTGAGGGAGAGGAGAGCGGGGGTTTGCAGGCTCAAGGTGCTGGCCCTCGTCAGGGGTCGAGACCCCTTCCCCAGCAGTTCTGGAGAGGGGTCATCACCGAGGACCTCCGCCAGCTGATTTTCTCTCTCGGGGAAATGGGAGAGCACTGGCCTCTCCCAGCCGATGCCTCTGCGGCACCCCAGCCTCAAACGTAACCTCCGCAGTGCTAGTGGCGATGGCACCATCCCTGCCACGTGGGGGCCGGGGTGCAGCAAGCCGCTGTCCCTGTTCTCCAGGGCCAGCTGGCCCGCTGCCCCCAGGCTCATGACCACAGCATCGCAGCTCGCCCAGGCAGCTGACTCTGCCGGGCCCCAATGCTCCCGTAGCAAGAAGGGTCCATATACAAAAGGCACGGTATCCCTGACGGCAGTGGAGCGCCCCTTGGGGAGGCCGCCTGTCACATCCAGGCATCCTCTGGAGGTGTACATGGTAAATAGGAATGAAAACACTTGGTTTTTGTGCACCCAAGGTCCAGCTCACTGGTAGGTGACGAGGGGACTTCGGTTTCCTGTAACCGGGCCTTGGTTCAGCTGGCTTAGGTGGATGTCTTGCATTAGGTGAGGAGGACGTGCCTGGCCGCGAAGGCACCGTGCACTTGGCTCGGGGCATCATGGTCGTCTCCTTCCCTGCAGGATCTTGTCCACAGCCGGGCGGTACCCATGTGACTCGTACAGCCCCCGGAGCCTGGCGGGTTTTCAGGATGGCATCCTGATGGACAGGAAGCCCTCTACCAGGAACCCCTGGCAGGAGTATAACTACCTCCAGAAGGACAGCCCTGCCGAGTATGCCAGCCTGCTGGAGATACTGTATACCCTCAAGGTAGGGCACCAGGCGGGGAAAGCTCTCCCTGGCCCCTTACCCGCCATGGGTACCGGTCTTTCTGGCCCTGTGTGTGGGCCCTGGGCTGTGGCGTGGCCTCAGCCACTGCCCTTTCTCATTTATGTTGGGGTGTTAAGGTGGTAATACATTCAGCTAAGTTGAGCCGCCCTGGGGGCTGAGGCAGGCAGGCAGGTGAAAGCCCTCTGGGGTGGGCAGCATTGGACCCGCTGCTCTTCACTGCAGTGTCAAGGGCTGGGCTTGTCCACAGGACAGCTGGAGCTGGGGGCCCTGGGCCCCCATGCAGGACAGTCTCTCCAAGGAGTGGCAGCCTGGCAACCAGACGTAAAGCGGACCCCAAGCCATCCGTTGAAGAGGGCCCTCCATCCGCAGGGGAGGAGCAGGGTGCCAGGAGCCTGCTGTGGTGCGAGCTCCTCCCCAGGGGAGATGCTGTCGCCCAGGCTGTGCCTTTGACATTGAGCTTCGGGCCCTGTGGGTCCGTGGACAGGGGGACCTCCCCGAGGGTGAAGTGAGTCACAGCTCCCTGGTCTGGTCTGGCCCTTGCTCCAGTAGAGAGGTTGGTTTTCCCACGTCCCCAGATGCAATCTGCGGTTCAGGCCGGTCTAGCCCTGGGTGCAAGCTGCATGTCGGGCCTGGCTGCATCACAGGCCCCGGTGCTGCCCTCCAGGGCCTCCCCATATCTCTGCATTCGAGCCTGACAGCGCCCTCGAAGCAGTTCTGTGAACCCGCTCCTCCGTGCTCCTGAGATCAAGTTAAAGCAGCCCTGTTTATCTTTATTGCTAATCTGCTCGGGGTCTGTTGTAATCAGTTCATTATTATAACGAAGCTGGGGCTATATTTTCCGGCTCTGGGTTTTCTCAGGCTGTTTAGAATTCCTCGGAACTCACTCAGGTGGGGCATGTTCTGGCTCTCAGCCAAGGACACCTGACCTAACCTCCCCAGGCAGCGAGGCTCTGCTCTGACGCCGCTTTATAGGCGAAGCCTCTGATCTTTCTTCCTTCCCCATCCCTGAGCGATGGTCACAGGTTAAATCTTCCTAAATTGCCAATCCATGGGTTCCTGTTAGGCCAAAGGCATCATCACCTGGGAAAGTGAATTAAAAGCGCAGATTCCAAAGCTCCAGCCCTCACGGACTCAGTCGGTGTCCTGGGGTGGTGTGAGGGTATCTGATATTCAGCCTGTTTCCCAGGGCGGCCTGGAGCAGAGCCAGGTTTGGGAACTACTGCTGTTTAGACCCCCTCAGTGATTTCTCAATGTGTTTGGCTGATAACCAGGGCTGGATTCAGGGCCTAACCAACTGCCTTTCACGTTTTCTGCTTCAAGGAGAAAGGGTCGAGCAATCACAGCCTGCTGTCTGCATCCCGGGCGGCCCTGATGCGGCTCAACCAGCAGGCCCACCAGCTGGCCTTCGACTCCGTCTTCCTGCGCATCAGGCAGCAGCTGCTACTCGTTTCCAAGATGGACGTGAGTCTTCCCTGCCTGTAGCGGCCAGCTCTGCAGGTCCTACCCATTCTCAAACCTGTTTGAGTGTAGCCGTAACTCTCCCTGCCACTCCAAGAGGGTCCTGCCATGATTGTCCTAGGCTACCAAGAGTCATGTTGTCCTGTCAAAGCCTGGCTTGGCGTGAGTTTCTAGTCTTAATCAGAGCTACTTGAAAGCCTTTATTGCAAGCTGTTTGCAGGGATGATCGATATTGCCTGGTTCACGTTCCCCCTGCCTTCTGCGGGAAGGGAGGTTGAGTGCTGCTGTAGGTGAGGCCAGGAGGAAAGAGCTCATTCATTGGCTTCTGAGGCTGGATTGTTTTCATGTCACAGGAAGCATTTCTGGAGAGTTGGTTCTGGAGCTTTGCTCAGGACAGCGCCCTGTCAGGCTCAACTGTGTATGTTTTTGAAGGTGCTTTAGAGGGTTCCGCCTTATTTTTTTGTGTGTGTTTTTTCTTGTGAGACAAGGTCTCACTGTGTAGCCCAGGCTGGCCTCAAACTCAATGACCTTCCTGCCTCAGCCTCCTGAGTGCTGGGACTATACATGTGCACCACTCACCCAGCTCAGTTCTCCTTTCTCTCCTTGATACCTTTGCTGTTTGTCAATTGCAGGGTTATCGAACCATCCTTGCCTTGCAGCCTCTTCTGTTCTCTTTCCTGCTTGCCACCACCTCGTCTCCATGCCTTGCCTTGCAGTTGTGTGTTCTGTGCTTGCTCTGTCTTCCTCCAGTCTAGATGCACTGCTTTCCTTTGGGGTCACTGATGGGATGCCCCCCTTGGTAATCATTTCACCAGCTCCTCCAGTCCATTTGGATTCCACTCTTTTGGAAGATAGTCCTTTGGGAAATATCTAGTTATTGGTTTTTCAAAATGAGCAGTCCCTTTTAGAAAACAGTAGGGTCTTGTATGGCACAATTTGCTGTTCTAAAAAGCATGTGCCTGTGGCTGTACCACTGTGGCATCCAATCTCATCAGATCTTGGAAGCTACACAGGGTTGAGCCTGGTTAGTCCTTGGAAGGGAGACCGCCCGGGAACACCAGATGTTGTAGACTTGGGAGACGGACCTGGCAACCCACTCCCAAAAACCAATCAGCCATTGAAAACCCTGTGAATAGTAGAGAAGCACTGACAATAGTGTTTTGTGTGTTGTACCTAGGGCTGCTATAAGTCAGATACCAACTCGACCAGCACCTAACAACAACAACAAAAAGCATATCAGGCTAGGAGTCAAGGGCCCTTGGATGCCCTTGTCCTCAGAATCTCCATCTATGAAGTGACTCAGTTTGTTTGATTATTTATTTATTTATTTATTTATTTACTGACTCATTTTTTGAGACAGGGTTTCACTGTGTAGCATAGAGTGGCCTGGAGCTCAGTATGTGGCCCAGGCTGGCCTCGAACACATGCCAATCCTCCTGCCTCAGCCTCCTGAGTGCTGGGATTACAGGCATGCGTCACCACCCCCAGCATTGTGGCTCAGTTTAATGCCATGATTTCGAGGTGCTTGTCACCCTTGAGATTGTGTGTCTCCCACTGCTTCTGAAGTGCCTCGGGATCTCCTCCAGTACGAGTTTGCACATCTGCAGCAAGGGTGTGGGTGGCACTGGAGGAAGCTGCAGCCGAGGTGATACGGATGCTCAGCACTTGGGTGAAGGACATGTGCCATCCCCGGGCTCCTCCTGTGTTCTTCCCTGAGTCTCTGTCTGCCATGGTCACCTCAGGGACACAGGGGCTCTTGTCATGTATATTGGTGAGGAGTAAACAAGATTTTGTGTGTGACAGAATGCAGCACAGTGCCAGCCACAGGGCGGGTGCCTAATAAGTGAGAGTTTCTTTCCTTTCTGTGATTGTCATTTTTTAAGAGAAATGACTCTTTAAAAGTTATATTTATTCATTTTCAGAAATTCAAACAGTAGAGGAAAGTGCAAAGAAAAAAAATGTGATAAATCTCTTCAAAATCCCACCACCTAAAAATAATCATTTGGTGAGCCTTTGGTGTCCAGAAACCCCGCCTTCTCTCCGTGCCCACTCATGTACACGTTAAAGGCTGAGCAGGTGATTGTAGGTGGATAGATCGATCCACTGGACAGAGTGGGTTAGCTTACATGCTCAGTTTTCTTTTGATTTATGTATTATCTTTTGAGACAGGTTCTCCCTACCTAGCCCAGACTGGCCTCAAACTCTCAGTCCTCCTGCCTCAGCTTCTCAAAGGCTGGCCTCCGCCACCATGCCCAGTTACACAAGCTGTTTTTTGAAGAGAAAGATGTACATAATACAAATTTTGAGTTTAACTTGGGAAAAAGAGAGACTAAATGAAACCAATGGGATTGTTGCCCTTGAGATCAATGTTCTTCCTCACGAAAGATATTCGCTCCCAGATCCCTGCAAGGTTAAGACAAAAGAGACCATAGGAACCATCGATCGTGGAGTTGTTGCTTTTTGTTAATCGTGCTTCCACGTTACACAGATGCCTGTCCTGAGTCACCCGCTCTGAGAGAAGGTGGGATTGACCTGCCTCGTGTAGCTCATCTCCTGCTCTGCCCCCAGGTTCAGTTGCTCTTATTATCTGTATTTTGTCAAAGCCTGAGGTGCGACCTTCTGTCCTGAAACCTTCGTTCTCCCGGCTGTTTGGCCTTGGTTCTGCTGAAGCCGGGCTGGCGCCTCGCCCATCCTCACCTCCCCCTTGCATTCCTGAGTTCATTATTAAGGGTCACTGCTGGCAGCTGGGATCCCCGTTCTCACTCAGCCTTTACCGCAACACTGGGCCGCTGGAGACGGCCCTGGGAAGCTTTGGAAATCGGAAGGGCCCCGAGAGTCCGCACACAGGGCGCAGTACAAAGGCAAACGCTTGGGTGCGAGGGATTTGGAAATTCAACCCTGCTCCTCAGGTGTTTGTTTTTGGCATTTGCTGGTAAATTGCGTTGCCCTTTTGTGTGGTAAGACCATAAACCAACATACATTCAGTTTCTGAATAGGCCCTTGGTGTTTACCTGCGTCACCTGGTGACAGATGGGTACAACAGCGCATTTGAGGGACAGCTAAGCAAGCCTTGGGCAAATACCCGCCTCCCCTCTTCCCTGCCGTCCGTCCCCTTCAGTTGCACCTTCCCTGCCTGCTCTGTCAGAGGCCCCTCGGGTCACCCTCTCTCGCCCTTGCCAAGCGTCTTCGCCGCCGCTCCGTCCCTCTCTCCTGTGGCTCTCCGCGCTCCCACACGCTCCTCCTGCCTCCTCCAGCCTGGGTGGCTGCCCAAGAACTCCACTCTTTGTCCCTGTGCAGGTCCTGGGTCCCGTCCAGCTCCCTGTGTCGCCGCTGGCCTCAGGCTTCCCTGCCTGGCACCATGTTGGCTCCCTCCCTGCGCCCATGTGGCCGAGGAACCACAGAGCACTGGAGCCTTATCCCGGGCTCTCATCCCCTCTGAGCTGATTTTAGCTTCCTCTTCCTACCCCCCTGCAGTTTCCAAGGACCCCATGCCACCTCAGGTAGCTTGTGTGCCCAGGGACCACACCTTCCCTTTGTATCTAGCGCAGGACGCGAGCAACATCATGGGTCAGGTAAAGAAGGGGCCGGAGCGTTCCTTCCCAGTGGCCTGGGGTTCCCGGGTAAAACACAGGAAGTCTGAAACAACAGGGGCATCTCAAGCAAGAAGCAAAACTGAAGGGGTGGGGCGTGGCTTCGGGAAGAAAAGATCGTTCTTAGGGAGGATGGTGGCACCCAGCGCAGAGACGCCTGCTGAGGCTCAGCCAGGCCAGGAGCCCAGGGGGGCGCCGTCATCCGTCCATGGAGTGCCGGTTACAGGGCCAGGTAGCTAGACTGGGCGGCAGGGCACTGCTGCTGCTCGCAGCTGCAGGGTAACCTCAGGATTGACTCTCGAGGTCAGCCAGAGAGGGCCTTTGGGCTCGGGGCAGCCTGAGGGCAGCCGGACTCCTGGTTGAGGCTGTGCCGAGCTGAGGCCTGGGTGCTGGCCGTTCACCTCCTGCAGGACGCCCCGAAGCTCACGCAGCAACATCTTGGCTGCGGGGCTGAGGCTCCCTCTTTCCACAAGGGTCACGGAGGAGATGGAGGGGCAGCCACGAGAGTTCAAGGCTCTGGCTGTCCCTTCCCTCTGAGCTGGGGTCAGTGGAGAGCTGGATCCAGAAGGCAGCCGGGAAGACAGCCAGTGGCTTCTGTTGAGACACAGTAGCCCTGGTGAGTGAGGCTGAGCTGTCCCTGCGGCAGCGGCCTCCCAGACCTCCCTGCCACGATGGAGGTTTCTCATGTGGCCTCGGAGGAGTACTGGGGTCTCCTCCTCTTCAGAGTGCTGAAGCCCAGGCTGAGTGGGCCCACGTGCACCCAGCAGTGCTTTAGAGAAACTTGATCCTCATTGCACGGCCTCAGCAAGACACACAAAAGGGATCGGTGGCCTCCCCACGGAGGCCGGACTGAGAAATGCGCCTTTTTGCTGTATGAGAAGGCAGGGGTGCAAAGAGAAAGACCCTGGCTGTCTCTGGCAGTCTTCGGGGAGACTTGAAGAAGTGAAGTCCCCAGCCAGCTAGGTGGTGGCCGTCCCAAAGGCCAGCTTGGACCACAGCTAAAGCCCTTGGGAAGGCCTGGTCTTTGGGGACCTTCCTGCGGCCGCCCTGCTGACTGCTGTGTCTCCTTCCTCCCTAGAGCTGGAGCACGGCCGGCATTGGAGAGACGCTGGCCGACGACCTGCCTGCCTTCAGCCTCACCCCGCTCGAGTACATCAGCAACGTAAGAGCTTCGGGTGCTTGCCCAGGGCAGGCCTTACTCTGTTTTTCCATTCTGCCCCTTCTAGGTAAGGTAGTTGATGCCCCTTTGGCGCTGTCTGGACCCGGTCTGGGGCAGTCTGCATCCAGATTCTGGACTTTAAGGACATGCAGCAGAGCAAAGTTTAAAAACAACATATAGGCCAGATGTAACAGTGACGATGCTTAATTTCAAGTAAAACTAGGTCTGTGGGTTTAGCCAGAGGTCATGGCGACCAGTGAACGGTGTATGAAGTACAGGAACATGCCTGGGGTCTTTGCACATAGTAGGTATTCAGGAAGTGCTTGTGGAGTGGAATTCTAAGGAGGAAACACCATCACCAAAAAGAAGCACCCTACTGAGCGTGCAGGGCTAGGATTTAGCTCAGTTGGTAGAGCGCTGCTCTGCAGTCTCTGAGGTCCTGAGTTCGATTCCCAGCACCGCAAAATGGGAAAAGAACGTGGCAACCCACTCCCAAGGCAATTCTGAAACAGTAGCCATTGAAAACCCTATGAGGGTATGAAAACCCTATGAGTCGGATTCGACTCGATGGCACCTAACAACAATAAGCTGGGCCTGGTAATCCCAGCGGCTCGGGAGGCGAAGGCAGAAGGATCGCAAGTTCGAGACCAGAGGCAGTCTGTGTAATTTAGCGAGACCCTGTCTCAAAAAAGTAAAAAAAAAAAAAAAAAAAAAGAAGCAGCCTTTCCTTCCGTGGGCCCTGTGGGAACGTGGGAGTGTGTGTGTTGTATTTTCAAGGGGTGCTTTTTATAAGTGAGGTCAGCGGCTACTTGCCAGGTTTTGAATGAACGATTGTATTAAGTAAACGACTGAAAGAAAAGAGGATGCCCCTTACCTTACTTTCCCTCCATGTACCCCTTTAGTGGGAGACTGGACTGATAGGTGGTGGTGGCTGTGTGGACAGTGGATGTTTGCACTCACTGCAGCCAGCCCACTTTAAATGTCTGGACTCCTCCCTGAGTTCTCCAGGCTGGGTAGAGCTGGAGTCTGCATGGACTTCGGGACCACACTATGCAGGGGTCCATGAGGCCAGGGTGGGGAGATCCGACTTGGCTGGTCCCCTCACTTGGAGCTTGACGGAACAGGCGTCAGTGAGGTGAGCACCACAGCATGAATGTGTTGCCCAAAGGAAGAAAAGCAACAGCAGGCTCTGAGCCCTTCACCAAAAAATGTATTGTGCTGTCACGGCTCAAAAGCCAGCCTTACACTGACCACGCAGGGCAGTGAGGAGTTGTAGCAGAAGGTGTTGCCTTGAAATACACCCGTGGTGGCCGTCACGGGTACCTGACCATTGCATGACCAAGACCGTATTCATTACGGGCTTGTTCCAGGTGTCTTAGAGACATCCCCTTTCTGACTCCCCATCTGCCGAGAGTGTTCTGGCCGTCTTTATTTTCTAGTTTCTATATGAAAACAATACAATTTTTCTCCAAATGTAATGAGCAGCTATAAGTGACTGTCTTGAGTAAAATTCCATTCTTCCCCCGGTTAACTCGTCTGGAAGGGAGAGAACAAGATCCAAATCCAGTTGGCAGGACTTGAGCGCTTGGTGGGCCTCGCACTCGTGGACATTAGCGTGGCACTGGTTTTCCATCACGAGCCGTAGTGAGGGCATCTGTACAGAGAGCTTTAAGTTTTGCAGAGCACCTGGGCCCTTGTTGCCTCATCGGCAGAGGTCGTGTTGGGCACAGTGGGGGCCTTGGGCCTGCTGTCGAGGATATGACCACCATCTTGTGCAAACACCATGGCAACACCACCATCTTTAGGTGTTGGTGTAACTGGCGTTGCCACCCACGGTGCTCACGCAGACCCGGCAGGTCCCCCGCGAGCACCGGCGTCGGGCTGCAGGTGCGTCCCTGTGTTTCAGATCGGGCAGTACATCATGTCCCTGCCCCTGCATCTGGAGCCGTTTGTGACTCAGGAGGACTCCGCCCTCGAGCTGGCCTTGCACGCTGGGAAGCTGCCGTTCCCTCCAGAGCAAGGTGAGAGGACCCGGTGCGCCCCAGGGGCTGGTTTTCAACCCCCGCACCCCACGGCGCATGGATCTCTGCAGACTCCCACCGCAGCAGATCTCAGGTGTCTTCTTATTTTACTCACAAACGTTCCACAAGTGCCTTATTGATAAGGATGGGATGCCAGCTCAGATTCTTGATGAGAAGTGTGTGGCGCTGTATAGACCGCCTGTTGCATCACATAAGGAAGAACATGATGTCTTCTCGTTCCACCAAAATACATATGGGCTCCGTGAACACGTAATTGTTTTCAGTCATCCATTCATTTGCTCACTTAACAGATGTTTACTGTGTGCCGGGCACTGGGCTGGGTGGCGTTAAGGTGGCCCAGCCACAAGGTCAGCCTCAGCAGTGGTTGCAAACACAGCAGTATCAACAACAGCCCATCCAGTGCTTTTTGTTTTTTGTTTTTTTTTTCCCTCTCTCAACATTTCATTATGACAGATTTTAAACAGAGAAGATTGGAAGGAATTAACAATCTGGAGTTTTCTAGCATTTTGCTATTGTGAGTTTTAAGAACCCTCTGCTGAGCAGCCAGTAGGATCTCTCTGGCTTGGGTAAATGACTTTTTCTGAGAGATGCCCTGGAGTTTTAAGACTTTGTAAATCCTTTGCCCCCAAGGAAGTCGAGCTTTGGGACAGTTAGAGTCTTGGGCTGTCTCTCTTCCCTCTCCCTCCCCTTCATGTCTGTCTATCTGTCTGTCTGTCTGTCTGTCTGTCTCTCTGTCTCTCTCTCTCTCTCTCTCTCTCACACACACATACACACACACCAGGTTATATCTCACATCTGTGTCCTTGTCGTGGCTGTCTTGGGTGGCATTACCAAGGGCTCAGTGGCAGTGGGGCAGGAGGTCCCTTGCAGGCAGGAGTCATGATTTGGGCCGAGGGTAAGAGTGCTGTAGGTGCCAGGCCCTGTGGGGTGGGGGTCCTCTCCCACTCACTGTGGGCCTGGGCTGGGGGCTCTTGTTATGGGGGTCAGGCTCTGGGGAGCCTCCCCTCATTCTTCTGTGGCAGGTGTGGACTCTTCAGAGCTGGTTGGTGGGGCCACAGGAGGAGGCCTGTCCTTCTGAGCCCTCGCCGTCCTTGGTCAGGGCCAGGGGCCCTGAGGTGGTGCCGTTGGTTCTCTCGGCTCCCTGGCGTTTCTGTGCACGCGGTGCCTCCCGGGGACCCAGAGGAGGAGCACTTTCTCCCAGGGGTTCTGTGCTCCGCTGGTGACCTCCTTTCCCCTTCCAGGGGATGAGCCGCCCGAGCTGGACAACATGGCCGACAGCTGGCTGGGCTCCATCGCCAGAGCGACCATGCAGACCTACTGCGACGTGATCCTGCAGATCCCGGAGCTGACCCCGCACTCCACCAAGCAGCTGGCCACCGACATCGGTGGGTGCCCGGGCCCTTGTCATCCCCTGTGCCCCCGGGAGTCTTATCCCAAGGCAGCTCTCAGCTTTGGCTCTGCGTTGGGCTGTGAAGCTGGTTAACAATCTCGGGCCTCCCGGGACAGTCTGACTTCTCAAGTCCGTGCGCTCGGGACACGGTCCCCCAGGTTCTGCTAGGCCGCTGAGGTGGAGAGCCACAGGGAGAGCTTCAGCGGGGCACGAGGCAGCCGCCTGCCCTGCCCGGCCTTTGGCCTTGTTGATATAAAAGGCATTAACATTTATTAAGCTCTGACTGTGTACGAGGCATGCCAGGCATTAACCCAAGCGCTCACCCATTATTTTGTGCCGTCCTGTGAGGTGGGTGCCCTTGCCCAAGGCCACCGAGGTGGGGCAGCTCTGTGTCCCTGTCAGGGCCCTGCCCCAGGTTACAGGGCTGGGTGCCCACTCCCAGCTGTGAGCTTGTGGTGCTGCTGGCAAGTGGCAGAGGGGCCCCCTCTTCTCCTGGTGTCTTTCCATTGACGCCCTGTTCCTGACCCAGGCAGCTCTGGGGTGGTCAGGAGAGACAGTGGCCGGAACATAACGGTCAGCGCCCCGGGGCCCGGCCAGAGCTGTGACTTGAGCCGCTACAGAAGGATAGGAACGAGGGGCGAGGCCTGGGGCCCCACTGCGCTGGCCCTGACCCCACTCATCTCTTGGTCGGCACTCGGCAGTCTCCAGGGAAGCGGCCGGCCGGGCCATGGTCCCAGGCACGGCAGTCAGGGACGAGAAGCGAGGCGTCAGACACTTATCGGGCTCCCTGGCAGGACAGGTGGGGGTGCAGGAGAGAAGCACCCGAGCTGCTGGGGGAAGTGGGGCCAGACCAGGGGAGCCCCTCCATTTCAGTCATTCAGCCTCCGTGGGGGCTCAAGGTGCCAGCTGTGGGGCGGCCAATGGCTGCAGCATGGATTGAGAGAGCCCCTTGCGGGCTGAGCCTATGCCCTGAGGGAGAAGGGCCAGGGGCTGACAGGAAGCCCCAGGCATCAGCCATGGGGCCCTGGGCTCTGTAGCAGGGCCGGCTGCCTGCAACGCCTTCAGATGTCACCACTCAAACAACAGAGCCCACTGCTGCCAAACGGCTGTGGCCTCCCAGTTCCTGGAATCCGGTGTGAAGGTCACCATGTGCCCTTTCTGGGGCAGCTCGGCCTTGGGTGTGAGCCAGCCAGGATAGCTACCACTGTGTAGGGGAAGAAGACGGGGCTCCTAGGATCCCTTGGAGGGAGGAAGGCTGGGGCCTCCCCAGCCTCCCGCCTGCTTGCCGACCCCCTCCAACACAGTGCTTTCACGTCCCGTGTCCCATCTCGCCTGTTCCTGTGGCCTGGTGGGTGCCTCCCACGTGGGCAGGTGAGGTGGGGCACAGGGATCGAAGGGCATCACGGGGCTATGCCCAGGTCTCCTGCTGCCACTGCCACCAGAGCTGCCCGCTGGTTAGCTTCCCCAGACACCAGAGTCCTCCCTGGGGTGGGGGTGGGGGTCTCAGAACTCTGCGTTCAACCAGCACCTTGGGCAACTCGGGGCCTGTGGTCCCTGGGCCCCGCCTCCATCACCATCGTCTTCCCTGCGAGGCTCCAACTGGAAATCGTGGCAGCTGTGCTAACAAGCCCCCGTCTTCTGATCGACATGCCTGGGGGGACATGTGGGGGCTGGGCGGGAACCAGGGTTCCATCCAGAGCTGGGGGTGCGGCCAGCCTCCTTCACGCTGGTGCTGGGGGGGGGAGGTTGTGGACGGGCGGCAGTCTCAGCCGGCCCTCTATTAAATGCAAGTTCCTGGGCTCAGGCCAGGCGCAGTGTGGCCTGACCCCGATGGAAAGCGCCTGGTAAAGGCCTGTCCACTGTGGGCAGTGTGGGCACCCAGCCGCTGGGGCTCTGGGGGCTTCTCCGTTTCCTCCCTTTCTGGGGAGACCATGGAGGCTCTGCCCACCGGAAGCCACTGACCCAGTGTCCCCCTCCCCCACAGACTACCTGATCAACGTGATGGACGCCCTGGGCCTGCAGCCGTCCCGCGCCCTGCAGCACATCGTGACACTCCTGAAGGCCAAGCCTGAGGACTACAGGCAGGTCAGCAGAGCCCTGCCACGCCGCCTGGCTGCCACAGTGGCCGCCATGCGGGCTTTGAGCTACTGACCCTCATGGAAGAGGGCTGGGCTGCCATCTGCAGCCATCTTGGCCCACAGAGTGGGTTCATTCTCAGCATCGGCCACCTGTTGGGCAGAGGTCACTAAAAAAGACTTGGTTCTTTTGTATAATCAAAAAACATTATAAGCGGGATATTTATTAGAGAGGACTTTTCAGATGAATTTTTAAGACACTTTCATGTTAAGTGGAATTAATAAACACCAAGATGAAAGCCCTCATGTCTGTCAGCATGTCATGCTGTGGGGCTTGCGTGTTGCTGTGATGCTGAAAGCTATGCCACTGGTATCTCAGATGCCAGCAGGGCCACCCATGGTGGACAGGTTTCAGCTGAGCTTCCAGACGAAGACAGACTGGGGAGAAGGACCCTGCAGCTCACTCCTGAAACAATTAGCCATTGAAACCCTATGAATAGCAGAGAAGCACTGTCTAACATAGTGCCGGGAAATGAGCTTCCCAGGCTTGAAGATATTCAAGAGATGACTAGGGAGGAGCTGCCTCTTCAAAATAGAGTTGACCTTAATGACAGGAATGGATTAAAGCCCTTGGGACCTCCTTTTGCTGACAGTAGAAATGAGAAGAAACACAGTGGCTGCAACAGTGGCCTCAAACATAAAAAAATCATGTGCCTGACACAGTGCTGGGGAGTGTTTCATTCTGATGTTCATGGGGTTGCTAGGAGCCGGGGCCAACTCAGTGATGCCTAATAACAACGATGACATGAGAGCAGGCTGTGTCCTCCCTTCCTTTTCTGGTGAGTAGTTGAGTGTGCTGGGGACACATGTGGCTGGGAGGGAGCCGGGGAGGGGAGAAGCAGCAAGCTGGTGAGTAAATAAGAGCGTTGCAGATGCACCCCCACACCTGGCTAAAGTTGGCCTTTCCTTAGCACTGAAGGTAGGAACGGTGACAGTACCTGTCGCAGGGCCCCTCCACCGGAACCCAGGGCCCGCAGAGCCTCACTTCTCACTGACTCACAGACACCCCAGGCAGCTTTGGAAAGTAAGGTGTTGCCTCTGGTACACCAAGATTTAGAGACTTCCTGGGGCCATCTGCCTGCCACGGGGCAAGCTGGAGTTTAGAGCAAGCCTCGTGACATGGCATCCCACTCCTGACCCATCCAGGCCACCTTCCTCATGGGGTCTGGGAAGCACAGACCAGGACGCCTAGTCCTAGTGACTCCGCCTCCTCATACTGCCCTCTGGGGTGGCAAGAGGGCTCTATGTGTGGTGCGCACCTCCTGGTCCGGCCTGGAGGTTTGGACAGGTGGTGCTGCCTTGCACACAGATACTAAACACAATTCACTCCGGACCCTTGGGTGAGGGGCGTGGACTCCTGCGGCCCTCGGGACGCCAGCAGAGATGGGAGAAAGGAAAAGCCTCAGGCGCTTTTGCCTTCCAGGGGCAAACACCCATGTTGGTGGTTTCGGTGGTCACGAGGAGACAGTTGTTGCTTCATTGGTGATCAGATGGAAAGCGGGTTCTTTCCTTGATGGTTGCAGCGGGAGAGCATTCTTTCCTCACCAAAGGTCTGGGGGAGGGCAGGAAAGCTGTTTCCTCATCGGTGGTCCGGGAGAGAACAGGCGAAAAGGGAACACTGCACCCCACCAGGCTGCTGGTGCTGGTGTCCCACTGGGACGGTCCCCAGATACTTGGAACCAGTTCAGCATCATACACAAGATGTAGCATTAGCTGCCAACTCACACTTAGGAAAATATTTTGGCATCTCACGTGGTGGATAACACCACGTGGGATATAAGCGGGATATTTATGTGGGGCACGCGCCTCCCAGTCAGGCCTGGAGGTTCAGATGGGCTGTGCCACCCCGCACACAGATACTAAACACAGTTGACTCGGGACCCTCAGGTGAGAGGTGCAGACTCCTGCGGCCCTCGGGACCCCGGCAGAGACGGGAGAAAGGAAAAGCCTCAGGCGCTTTTGCCTTCCAGGGGCAAACACCTGTGTTGGTCGTCTCAGTGGTCACGAGGAGACAGCTGTTGCCTTGTCGGTGTTCAGATGGAAAGCCTGTCCCTGGCAAGAGTCGAGCCTGGAAAAAGTGACAGCCAGAACTGTGGAAGGGGGCGTGTGCTGCTGGAAAGCAGAACCTTGTGCTGGTGACCTTTGTGTTGGCATCTGTGAGAACCATTAGGCTTTGGGACAGGCTTGGGCTGTGAATTGGTCAGCTGTTGTTGGGGTAGCCGAAAAACCAACTCAAACAAACTACAGAGGAAAAGGCTCAATGGAGGCCCACAATTAGAGGATCCGTCCACAGTGATGGTGGGGTAGGGCTTCTGGGAGACCACCTCATGGCATCACTGGGCAGGAGGCAGCGACCAGGGGTGTGGGTGTAGGTCTGGGTACAAACCTTCAGAGGCCCCAAGGAGCCCCTTCCACAAAGCAAGAATCCCACTTCCCAAAAGGGTTTGACCTCCATAGATAGCACCAGCAGCTGGGGACCAAACATTAAAACACATGACCTGAGGGGGGCATTTTATAGTCAAACCATGACAGGCTGGATTCGAGGTTCTCCCACCTAGGAGCCTCAGACCTCAGGAAAGTCACTTCCTGTCTCTGTGCCACACTTCCTAATCTGAAAACCGAGACTCGGTGGTTCCCAACTCTTAGAATCGTTTGAAGAGCCGCTGAGATACAACGGAGGCATTGGCATCCGGTAAGTTCACTGTCAACATTCAAATCATCCGCCATCTTCCGGCGCCTATAACCTCGCTCCCCTTTGGGGCAGAGGCGGAAGTTAGACAGTGCCACGCTCTGGGCACTTTGGAGACTGCCAGCGTCTGTTTCCAGCCCTAAAGGATCCGGGGGTCCTCGGTGTAGGAATGGCGGTTCTCCCCCTAGGCTGCCCTTAGGGCCTCCTGTATCCCCTTGCCTGGACCTCGCTGCTCCCCTGAGAGCAAGGATGGCGAGATGATGTCCACTGTCTGCTGATCCCAGTCTCATGTCCACAGGCGGCTCCAAAACCTCTGAGCAGAACCTCCTACGGGGTCTGCCAGGCTGCCCTCCACGTCCCCCATCCCCAGTCTCAGCAATGGCTCGGGGGAGACCGTGAGGCCTGGGTGGATCCGCATGAGCTTCGTTCTTCCAGCCTTGACTGGGACGCTGAAGGAAGAGCTTTCTTTCCACTGGAGCTGGGCGCAGGGAGGGGCAGAGATGTTTGGGAAGAGAAGTGGGTGTGCGGAACCCGTTTCAGGGGCTCTGGTGCAGAACCCGTGCAGGCAGCCGGGCTGGGCCTCCTTAGGCTTATACAAGAACCAGCTCCCTTTGGATCTTAAGCCAGCTCAAATTGCCTTGTGACCGAAGCGCTCCCCCAGGAGCGGGTGACGACCCCGTGTTGCCTGCCCCAGGGCAGCAGATGTGATGTGATGAGCCTGAACGCTCTGGGCTCCCGGAAGAGCCCGGTACTGTGATGACCATTGGTGCCAAAAGGGCGAGGCTGGGCTCACAGCTTTGTCACTATCTTAGTTTGTTTTCTGTTGCAATAACCAAACAGCACAGTCTGCAGAATTTATAAAGAGTGGAGGTTTATTTCACTCAAGGCTCTGGAGGCTGGGAAGCCAAATCCAGGGACACAAACGTGCTGTGTCACAACATGGTAGGGGGCATCACACCGAGAGACACAGGAATCATGCCAACACACACTTTCCTCCCTCTTATAAAGCCACTAATACTATCATGAGGGCCCCACCCTGGTGACTTTAATCCCAGTTACCTCCCAAAGGCACCACCTCCAGATACCAAATACCATCAACATAGGAATTTGAGGAGTAATTCATCCTCATTCTCTCCCTCCCTCCCTCCCTCCCCATCTTCCTCCCTCCCTACCCCCTCCCTCTCTCCCTCTCTCTTTTCCCTCTCCCCTCCCTCTCCTCTCTTATTTCTCCTCCTCTTCTCCTCCTCCTTCTCTTTCTCCTTCCCTTTCTATTTCTTTTCCTTCCTCTCTCTCTACCTCTTCTTCCCCTTCCTCTTCTTCCTCCTCTCCTCCTCTCCTACTCCTTTCCTCCTCTTCCTCTTCCTCCTTCTCTTCCTCCTCCTCTCCTCCTTCTTCCTCCTCTTCCTCTTCCTCCTCTTCCCTCTCAACTGGGTCTCACTATGTAGCCCAGGCTGACCTTGAGCTCACATTCCTGCCTGAGCCTCTGGAGTGCTGGGATTACAACATGAGTCTCCCAGGGCATATTCAAGTCACGGCAGTCACTCACTAAGGTAGTAACCTTGGATGCCTCACACTGCTTCTCCAGGCCTCATTTTACTTGTAGGATGAGACAATAGTATTTTTCCCTGGCTATAAGCTATGCCGGGCTGGGATTTAGCTCAGTGGGTAGAGCGCTGCGCTGCAGTCTCTGAGGCCCCGAGTTCAATTCCCAGCACCGCAAAAATGGGAGAAGGACCTGGCAATCCACTCCCAAGGCAATCCCGAAGCACTCAGCCATTGAAAACCCTATGAGGGTCGCTATGAGTTGGATACTGACTCGACGGCACCCAACAACAACATAAGCTATGCCATCGCTATCTCAGATAACAGCAGGGCCACCCATGGTGGACAGGATTCAGCTGAGATTCGAGACTTAACACAGACTAAGGAGAAGGACCCGACAGCCCACTCCCCAAACAACCATTGAAAACCCTGTGAATGGCAGAGAAGCACTGTCAAATATAGTGCTGGAAAATGAGCCCCCCCGGGCTGGAAGGCATTCAAGAAATGACTAGGGAAGAGTTTCCTCCTCACAGTAGAGTTGGCTTTAGTGATGGGAAATGGAGTAAAGCCCCTGGGACCTCCTTTTGCTGATGTGGCATGACTCAAAATGAGAAGAAATACAATGACTGCAACAATGGGCTCAAACACGAAAAGATCATGTGCTCGGCAGTGTAGGGGAATGTGTTGTTCTGTTGTATAGGGTCACCGTGAGTCAGACTTGACTGGATGGCACCTAACAGACAAAAACAATGAGGATGAAATGAAGTAAGGCTTAGGAAGTCCCAGCATTGGGCCTGGTAGATGGAAAGTGGAGCTGTTGTTTCATAACAGCCACCAGTGGTAATAGCAAGTGTGGTGACAGATGCCATGGCCACTAATAAAGCAGCCACGGGAGGAAAGTAGAAATGCCCTGAGCTGTGACTTCCGCTTGCAGACTTACAGGGCCCGGTGCTGGGAAATGCGGCTTCCCCCAAGCCCTCCACACTCAGCCCCTAGCCATGTTGTCCTTGATGGGAGACCAGCTTGTTTCCCTTGCAGAACGGTGGGCTGAGCCGATTACCGCCACCAGGGCCAGGCTCTGAAGCCGGATCTCCTTCATTAACGGGCCTGGTGGGTCCAGGGGCTCCCTGTACCTGCACACTCTGTTCTCTGGGAGCAGCTCCCTGACCTCTGTCCAGGGAGCCATTGTTGTTGTTGTTGTTAGGTGCCGTCAAGTCAAGTCGTGTCCAACTCATAGTTTTTTCAATGGCAGATTGTTTCAGGATTGCCTTGGGAGTAGGTTGCCACATCCTTCTCCCATTTTTGTGGTGCTGGGAATCAAACTTGGGACCTGAGAGGCTGCAGAGCGGCACTCTACCAACTGAGCTAAATCCCACCCCAGGGAGCCATTAGGGTTGCCATAGGTAGAGAGAAAAATCCAGGCTGCAGCAGGGCGTGGTGGTGCATACCTGTAATCCCAGCTCTCTGGAGGCTGAGGCAGGTGGACCATGAGCTCAAGGCCAGCCTTGGGTACCAGGGCACCAGGATGCTCAATTATTTTTTATTTTCTTTTTGTGGTACTAGGGGCTGAACCCAGGGCCTCAAGCTTGCTTGCTTTGCAAATGCTGGACCACTGAGCTGTGCCCCCAGCCCTTTTATTTTATTTTTTTTTTTACTTTTTGAGACAGGGTCTCGATAAATTACACAGACTGCCTCTGGTCTTGAACTTGCGATCTTCCTGCCTCTGCCTCCTGAGTCGCTGGGATTACAGGTGTGCGCCACTGCGCCCCACTGCTCAGTGAAATTTGAGTTCTAGAAAAATGATGACTTTTTAGTATAATATGCCCCAAATATTGCATGGATGTACTTATACTAAGAAATCAATTTTTTCCCTGACATTAAAACTTAACCGAGCAGCCTGAATTTTATTTGCCGCATTTAGTAGCCATGTCCCCTACCACCATGTGATTGGAGGGTGGGGGTGGGGAGTGCAGGGTGCAAAGTCGCTTCAGGTCTGGGCAGATGGATTCATGTCCTACCAATCTGAGCAGCCTACCCAGCAGGCTATGCTGATTGGTTCAGAGACAGGCATGTGACCAAGTCATGGACCAATACATGTCCGCCTGGGAGCAGGCAAGGTGGGGAGTGGAGAGAGGGTTTTGCTTAAGCTGATTTGAATTTGTCTTTCTGTTCTTGCAGCCCAAAGAAGCAGGTGGGGTGGCACAGAGAAAGCCATGAAGCCCCTGCTTCGGGAGCAACTTGAAAGGAACTGCAGGAATTGAGAGAGAGAGAGAGAGAGAGAGAGAGACAGAGAGAGACAGAGAAAGACAGACAGAGAGACAGAGAGACAGCAAGCGCACGAGAGCGTACTGCCTCTCAACCTGCCCAGGATCCCTTCGCTCTCTGAGCAGTATGGCTGCCCATCCAGCCCCAGCCACACCCAGGGCACCCCAGCCACACAACAGGGCAATGAACAAAGCTCCACTGTTTTCTGCTTTTATTTTCTAGGACAAAGCCTGTGCCCCCTGTCAGGCCCCCGGGCCTCATTCCCACCCTGCCGCCCTCCCTGAGGCTGTCCACAGAGGGCAGCCAAGGCCAGCACAGACAGGGGCGCCGACAGCCCCAGGGGTGCACCGGATTGTCGCTAGGCCAGGTGGTGACTGGCACCAGGGGGGAAGTGGCTTGCTACTGGGTTCTCTGGAGCCTGGCTAGGGACATCCCAGGCCAAGGGGCAGGAGAGGTGACAATACAACCCCACAGGCCCCGGACTAGCCAGTTGCCGCTGCTTTCTGAGAGGTATGTGGGGCCTGGGATTGGACACTGAGGGCCCTGGCTTTTTGGAGAGGGCACTGGAGCCGAGGCATTGGGCAGTGGTCGTAGCTTCTCAGCTTCAAGTTCCCGAGCTGCCCGAGGTGGGCAGGGGCAGCGTCTACATGGCATCCCCCTCACTGTCTGACTCGATGGTGTCCAGTGGGTGCAGACGGAGCGACTCGTAGTTGGGGGGCGGGGTGCCCGGGATGGGCAGGGTCTGGTTGTCCTCAGCATAGGCCCCAGCGTGGGGACTGCGGTTGGCCGTGTCCGGCTGGAAGCCGAAGTTAGTGTGGGCCTCGACCAGCTCAGCCACGGTGGGCGGCGGGCCGTCGTAGGGAGCCTGTGCCCTCCGGGGCCGCGGGCCCTTGCAGAGGGCCACCAGCTTGATGATGGTGATCCACAGGAAGTCGATGATGATCTCCCCAAACTCGATGAGGCAGAGCACCGAGCCCCCCATCCAGAAGCCAAACTGGCCCCCCAGATTTGAAAGCAGCCAGACAATCTGTGGGATACAGGTGGGCAGCTGAGAGGCTGGCTTGGGGGTGACCGTAGATTCTCCCCTCGAGCCCAGCCTCAGGTCCCTGTGCAGTGGTGCGTTGGGTGGAAAGGGGAGTGGGTGGCCGTCTCAGCCCATGGATGATCCGTGGCTGCTTTAGGGAACCCCCAATCTCCACGCACAGGGTGCCGGGGGCGAGGGGCAGTGGTCCCCCAACTCACATTGTTGGCCGGTGATTCCTCGATGGAGCGGTAGTTGAATTCTTGGAAGTAGATGTTTAGCTTGACGACTCCCTTCCTGCAGGGGGCACGAAGAAGGGCTGGGACTGTGGTACTCCTGGGGGTGGATGTGCATGCGCGCATGCGCGCGCGCACACACATACACACACACACACGCACACACGCAGGGCTGACGGGCCACCCTACCCTCTTCTGGCCCAGTTGCACCCAGGCCCACTTCCAGAAGTGGTGAAATCCAAACCAGAACTGAAAGCACTGCCCTTCCCAACTGCTCTGGGCCTTAAGACCCAGGGACCTCCCTGCCCAGCACCCATCCCGTGGACCCATTTCTGCCATTGTCCTTCAGGACCTTCTGGCCTGAGATGGCCCCCAAGGTCATTCCTGAGCTCCTCTCTCTCTCCCAGGCCTGGATGGCCCTGCCCATGTGCCGGGACTCAGCAGAGAGCCTGGACGCCTCCTGCAGCCATTGGGGCCCCTGGGCTGATGAGGACGGCGGGGGAGCTTTTCCCTCACACCTGGGGCCCTGGGAGAGGCTGGGTGTCTCCCAGCTCCAGGCTTTGGCCCAAGCTATGTCTTCTGCCTGGACACCTTCGCCTTTCCTCATTTGTCTGAACAGGTCCCCCATCTCAAGTGTCACCTCATACCCGGACCTCCTGGTCTCTCAGGCACACAAGGCACCTCCTTGCCCTCCCACAGGCACAGGGGCCTGTGCAGCCCTTGTGGCCTCACTGTCTCTAGCCTTGAGCTTGCTGCAGTTGTGGGTCTGTGTGTTTCTTGCGCTCAGCACATAGTTGTATTGAAGGATGCAGGGTGGGTGGGGGTCTGGCAGAGGGCGGGAAGGATGGATGGTAGGGGGATGCGGGGATGGATGAGTGGCCGATGGGAGAGGGTGGTTGACCCTGAACCCCCCTGGCTGCCTTTTCTCCTCTCACTCCCTGGGCGTGCTCTGGATCTGAACTGTATGAGGTGTCCAGATAGCTGTTCCGTGTCTAAGCCCTGCCCCGAGGCCCTGGTTCCTGCCCTGTGCCGCCTTCCCCAGCCTTGCCCAGACTCCAGCCTCACCTGCTCAGGGTGATGTTGGAACTCTCGTCCCGCTCCTGAGACAAGACGTGGAAAATCCAGTCCTAGAACCCAAGAAGGCAGCTCAAAAATGGTGCCCATGCCTTCCCTCTGTTGTGGCCCCCCCCCCACCTGTGGGAGGGAGACCACAGCCTGGGCCTCTCTGAATCCCCAGGGACCCCTAAGGTGGGAAAGGGGCAGGAGGAAGGTCGCAGTGGAAGCCTGGCTACTGTTAATCGGAGAAAGAACTCAGGCGCCAGCTCTTCCCCTGCAGGCTCCCTCTGCCTAGAATCCTCTTTGGCTCTGCCCATGGCTGGCTCAGCCTCCAGAGTTCAACTCAGATGTCGCTTTATAAAGAGAAATCTTCCCCAACCCTCCATGTAAGGTGGTTTCTCCTGTCTCTGTCGCCCATAATCCTGCAGATTTCCTCCACGGCGAGGAGATCTCATTTCCCGTGTGTGTGCAATGTCTCTCTCTGGGCAGGCTGTGGGCTCCAGAAGGGACAGACTCTGCCCATCTCAGCCACTGCTGGGTCCCTGGCATCATGCCTGGGGGAATGTCGGTGGAAGAGCAGGAAGGAAGGAAGGAAGGAAGGAGAGAAGAAGAGAAGGAGGAAAGGAAGGAGGAAGGGAGGGAGGAAAGAATGGAGAGAGGGAGGGAGAGAGGAGAGACAGGATGGAAGGAGGAGGAAAGAGGAAGGAAGGGAGGAAGGATGGATGGTTCAGGGAGGGAGGCAGGGACGGAGGGAAAAGGCGCCCCCCAAAGTCGCAGCCCTGTCCTTGACCCAGGGACGGGGCCCCCCGGAGCTTGGCCAGCCCCCGCTCACCTCAGAGGCCTCGGAAGGCCAGTCTGCCATGGAGATGGTCATCTTGTACTGCGTGTCACTGGAAGAGAGAAGGCAGCCTGCTGCTGTCCTGCTGCCCCTTCCCCTCCAGGCCCCCGCCCCGGCTGCCCTGGTGTCCCCGCCACACTCACTTGCAGGACTCCTTGCACATGCTGATGCATGTCTCCCTCTGGGCCACACTCATCTGCAGCTCCAGGTAGCAGTGGGCTGGGCGGGACGAGGGGGCGGTCAGGGGCCTTGGAGGCCGCCTCTCAGGGCTGGGCCTCCAGGGTTCAACTCAGATGTCCTTTTTAAAGAGAAATCTTCCCGACCCTCTGTCTAAGGTGGTTTCTCCCGTCTCTGGCGCCCATAATCCTGCAGATTTTCTCCACAGCCATTCCTCCCTCTCCCCATTCTTTCTTTCCCCTCTCCTTCTTCCTCTCCCCCGCTAGCGGCTCTGCTCTCCCTGCCCTGGGCCATCTAAGCGGGGCTGGGTCTGAGTTCTCCTGTCCTGGGGAGCCAGCCCATCCAGGGGATGCCCCCCCATTGTCCTGGAGCCAGTTCAGTGGGACAGAGCGCCTTGCCCTCTGACTCCCTCCCTTCCCTGCCCTGCAGATGGGTCCCAGCGTCCAGCCCCACGGGCTGAGTCACCAGAAGGAACAAAGGTCGCCCTTGTGGGTGCCTTGCGTTCGGAGTGGGACCCCGCACTGCTGACCACAGCCATGGCCTCCAGGCCACGGGGCTCCAGCTCAGGGTGAACGCAGCAGAGGCTGTTCCTCCGGTGACCCCGGGCTTCAGGCCCCTGGAGGCCACCATCACGACAGCAGCTCCCCTATTCTCCCCGCCCAGCCCCCCCACCCCACGCAGACAGGGCTGAGGACCGAGCCACGGCCTCCCGCACGCGCCCACACGCGGGAACCCAAGGCAGGGCGCACAGGGGCAGTCGCAGGAGGGCATCTGTGCCCGCGCACAAACGCGCGCGCGCGCACAGCGGTCACTGAGGCGCCCTGCACGGAGACCCGCGGGGAAGAGCCTTCCGCCCGCGAGTTTGGAAATGCAGGTACACGCGCACGGGCGCGCGCGCACACGCGGGCGGTCACGTGGCCCCAGGAGCGCCCACGAGGACAGCCCCCTCCCACCCACGTGGATCGAGGACGCGCTTGGAGGGGTTGCAGGAGGTACCGCGGGCTGGGGAGGGGTCGCCCCGGGCCGTGCTGGGCTCCAAGGTCGCCTCGCCCCCACTGCAGTCACCCCCGTTGTGGGTCGCAGTCCCCACCGGTGCGCGTCCCCGCTCACCCCAGTCTGGGAAGTCCCGGTCATTGCAGTATTTCCCTCCCGGGGGCAGCGGGTACAGGTAGTGGCCACAGCTGCAGTTATGGATCATGTGGTCTTGGAAGCAGGAGTGAAGACAAGCCTGGGGGACAGAGAACAGGTGGGGCCCGTGATGTTGCCCCTGCAGAGCTGGGCTGTAGTCCAGAGAAGTTAACACCTCAGCCTGCAGCCGCACCACGGCGTGGTCCGATACCGTCAGATCTCAGAAGTTAAGCAGGGTCGGGCCTGGTTAGTACTTGGATGGGAGACCGCCTGGGAACACCAGGGGCTGTAGGCTTGGGAGAAGGACCTGGCAACCCACTCCCAAAAAACAATCAGAGAATTGTGAATAGCAGAGAAGCACTGATGTAGTGTTTTGCCTGTTGTACATAGGGTCACTATGAGTCGGATACCCACTCAAACATATCCTAACAACAACAGGCCAGGGAAGCTGGGGGCCGGCAGAGGTGCCCCTTCAGCTGAGAAGTTGGGATGAGATGACCAGGCTGCAGCTGTATACCCGGAAGTTGGGACGTGGCTGTCCCTCCACCTTGGGCCTCACAGCAGGTCCCTGGACTGCAGAGGGGCGCAGGCCAGACCCCAGCATCCCCGGTCTCTCCATTCAGAGGCGGGCCCCACAGATGACATAGGTGGGATGTTGTTAGGTGCCATCGAGTCGTGCCTGACTCATAGCGACCTTTACAGGGTTTTTAATGGCTGATTGTTTCAGGATTGCCTTGGGAGTGGGTTGCCACATCCTTCTCCCATTTTTGCAGTGCTGGGAATTGAACTTGGGACTTCAGAGACTGCAGTGCAGCGCTCTACCCGCTGAGCTAAATCCGACTCATAGTGACCCTCATAGGGTTTTCAATGGCTGTTTCGGAATTGCCTTGGGAGTGGGTTGCCACATTCGTCTCCCATTTTGTGGTGCTGGGAATCAAACTCAGGACCTCAGAGACTGCAGAGTGGCGCTCTACCATCTGAGCTAAATCCCAGCGCATAGGCGGGATGGTTTGTCCCAAATAACAGAGCCAACACTGAGCTCTGGAGAGGTGCTGGCCCCCTTCCCAGCTCCCTGCTCTCGGACCCAGAAAGGGGCCCCGGGCCAGCTGGCTCAGAGCACCTTCCTCTGGTAGGGGACACCCGGGGGTAGCAGAAGGGTGGCTGCTGGCCTGCAGAGCATCCCCCAGTGAGGGAGGGGGCCCAGGCGTCTCCTGCTCTGGGGCCTGAATGTGACACGGCCCGTTCCCAAGGCCCCAGCATCCTGGCTGTTTGGGTCATTCTGACCTTGTTTCAGTCCACTTAGGGAGCAGCTGTGTGTCCTGGGGCGAGTTGCTCACCTCTGAGCCTCAGTTTACTCATGGTGAAGCAGGGTGACAGCCGCACCTGCCCCTGGAGGGTGGGAGGACTCAGTGCCTCATCTAGTGGCTGTTCATCTTTCCTTCCTGTTCTGAGACCGAGGTGCTGGCTGCTGGACATTGGGGCCTCCCAGTGCAAGCTCTTGTCAGCTTCTCTCTGCCTCTGCCCTGCCTCTCCTAAGGGGTCTGTGGGGTCCCCACAGGCAGGAGACGGGGGCTGGCTGGAAGATTCAGTGGCATGGCCAGAGCTGGCAGGAGCCCTGGATTAGGCATGTGTCTTGCAGGCTTCTGGACCACACGGGAGCAGGCAGTGACCCTAGCACTGTGATTGAGGCCAGGACAGGCCAGGGATGCTCCCGGCCAGGGTTGGGCATGGGCAAAACTTCATATGGCCCCTGGGCCTTTGCACCTGTCCTGGAAGAGCTGGCACTGATGTTCTCCAGGAATGAGGCCTCCGTGCTTCCCGCCTCCTGTGCTGCCCTGCCTACCTCCCATCCTTCCTGATGCTTGGAAGAATCCCAGAGCTCTCCATGGCAGACAAGAAGTGGCCAAGGTGGCCAGGGTGTGTGGCAGAGTGGCTGGACAGGTAGGCAGGCAGATGGGAAGGTGAGTTTCCCGTGGCTAAGGCCAAAAGGAAAACCGCTCCAAACTTGGAGATTCTAGATGGGGAGGCACCAGGCTCCAGGCTCCTGTCTGCCTCAGTTTCCTGATCTGCCAATGCAGGCTGGGCTGGGAGAAACAGCATTAGTGAGTGGTCAAGTTTCTCATCTTTACAAGGATCCAATCTGCCCTCTCTGGTGGGGCGTGGCTGGGGCTGGGCAGCTCTGGGCCGACCCCAGGGGTCAGGACAAGAGGGAAGCTCCCAGCTATAGCAAGGCAGGTTGAGGACAGATACAAGGAGGGACTCCCCAGGTAAATGGATGAGGCCTTCAGACTGGGGTCTGGAACTCCTGATTTCTTCATTCCGAACCTAGTGGCGGCAACAATGGGCTTAAACATAAAAAAGATCGTGTGCATGGCACGGTGTTGGGGACTGTTTTGTTCTAGTGTACACAGGGTTGCTATGAGTGGGACCCGACTCGACAGCACCTAACAATAACAACAACCCGAGATGAATAACACTCTCTACTTCCCTGTGGTGTTGTGAGGACTAAATGATATACTGTGTGTACCGTATTTGTAACAGTGCCTGCCCAGCACGTGGTCCACCTGCTCTGATTAGTATAATTGGAAAGGCTGCTATTATTAGTATATTATTGCCTCATGGCAGCATTGAAGGGACTCAGGGGTGATGTTATTCACTTAAGTCCTTAGCACAGCATGTGCGAGGTCAACAACGTCAGCTGGTATTTTCTTTTCTTCTCCCCCTCCCCCTCCTCCTCCTCCTCCTCCTCCTTCTTCTTCTTCTTCTTTTTTTTTTTTTTCAGTACTGGGGGTTGATCCCAGGGTCTCGTGCCTGCATGCTCTGCAAGTGCTGGACCACTGAGCTGCACCCTCAGCCCATTTTTTTTACTTTTTGAGACAGGGTCTCTCTAAGTTACAGAGACTGCCTCTGGTCTCGAAGTTGCGATCCTCCTGCCTCTGCCTCCTGAGCCGCTGGGATTACAGGCGTGCACCACCGCGCCCGGCTCTTGTTTTCTTCTTGGGAGACCCCAGAGTGAATGCCTTTCTCATCCTGGGTGTCCCGAAGTGGGTATGAAAGGTGGTCAGCCCTGGGCCCTGGTGGGCCCCCAGGAACTATATTGGTTCTGCAGCCACACGCTGCCTGTGCCACCTGCGAAGACCCAGCAGAGCCAGCCCTGGAGCCGCGGCCGGCTCTCCCGGAGACCCCTGGCCCCGGGCCAGGCCCCTCTCACCTGGATGGAGTAGGTGGTGGTGTAGTTGCTGTAGAGGTTGGGGATGGCCACATCGGAGCCGTTCATGGTGCACGGGCTGTAGGGCTCACCCTTGCGCTGCAGCTTATCCTGTGTGCGGAAGTTGCTCTTGGGGACCCCTGGTCATCCCTAGAAGCCTCATCCATACCTCTTCCCACTGAGGGATCCCAGGGTAGGGGGCTGTAGGCCCCAGCAGGTGCCAGAGGACATTCTAGAGGGCTCCATGCACGCAGAGAGTGGCCGGGAGTGAGGCCTGGGGTCGGAGGACCCGGATCCCTCCCGGCAGGTGGGAGCCCACCCTTAGGGCCCTCAGGCCCCGACCGTACCACCAGCACCCCGATGGAGGTCTCCGTCCCGGACATGGCGTAGATGCCCTCTTCTCTGATGAAGGGGTATGTCCTCTGATCGTGAAGCATCAGCCGGGCCCCGGCCGTGGACGCAAGGAAGGGGAGGTAGTCGTCCTGGTCTATGTCCAGGATCAGCTTGAGGCCTGTGGGGAAGGCAGGGCGAGGCTGGAAGCTCCCTCCAGGGCTTGTCAAGGAAGCTGGGCCCGGTTTGCAAAAACCCAGACCCCAAACACTTCCTGCCTCTGCGATGCCCCCTCATCTCCTCCCTGGGCTCTTCTTAACCCTGCCCTGTGATCTCCTTTCTACACATCAGGCGCATCTTGGAGGCTTAGTATGGCTGCCCACCCATTCCACCCCGCATGGTGGCAGGGAGGATACAGCTTGAGGAGTGGGAGGAGCAATTCACTCTCACCTGTGTCCAGGTCCCAAGCCCAAGTGCCACAGCCTGTGTCCACCAGCCCTCCTCTCTCTCTCCTTTTTCACTTGTGGTGCTGAGGATCGAACCCAGGGCCTTGCATATGCTAAGCAAGCGCTCTGCCAGGCTGTTTTTATTTTTTATTTTTTGAGACAGTCTTGCCACGTAAGCCTTAGATGGCCTCAAAGTCCCTATGAAGCCCAGGCTGATCTTGAACTCGCAATCCTCCTGCATCAGCCTCCTGAGTCCTGGGATTACAGGCGTGCACCACCACACCTGGCTTCCGCCAACATTTCTCAGTGGGCCAGCCTTGAAGGAAGGGTAGCTGCCACCAAACATGTCCCCTGCCTCACCCCTCTCTACTCCTCCGTCTGTTGTCTCTGGGACTCTCTGCCTTCAAGAATTATCTAGCGGAGAGGCTAAGAGTAAGTGCCACGTAGGGCACCTAACTGGGGATGTCAGGCATGTTCTTTAGAACCTTCTCGGAGGGTGTAGCTCAGTGGGGAGCGCTTGCCCTGCATCCCCAGCAGCGCGGAAACCAACACAAGCAAAAGCCTGCTCTGAATGTCCGGCGCACCAGGCATGGAGGAGTGGTTCACTCGCTCAGTGTCGCGGTGGCTCACAAAGCGTGTGCTATACCTACACTCTTCCATGCTGCACTACCACATACTGTTCCCTGAAGTGGGAAACTGAGGCTCTGAGAATAAGGTTTTGAACTCAGGATCACCCAGAAAGGAAGTGGTGGAGCTGAGATTTGACCCCAACACAGGAGCGTGAGCTTTGGACCACAGAGCTGTGTTGCTTCTGAATCCTTGCTTCACTCATCAGCGAAATGGCAACACCAGTCCTTACCCCAGAGTGTTGGGTAAGGGGATGGCTGAGCAAGTATCTGCCCGGCTTCTCCTGGCATGCATTAGAGGCTCAATAATTGCCGGCTTCTCCTGGCATGCAGTAGAGGCTCAATAATTTCCTGGCTTCTCCTGACATGCAGTAGAGGCTCAATAATTGTCCTGCTTCTCCTGGAATGCAGTAGAGGCTCAATAATTTCCTGGCTTCTCCTGGCATGCATTAGAGGCTCAATAATTGCCAGCTTGACCTGGCATGCAGTAGAGGCTCAATAATTGCCTGGCTTCTCCTGTCATGCAGTAGAGGCTCAATAATTGCCCGGTTTCTCCTGACATGCAGTAGAGGCTCAATAATTGTCCTGCTTCTCCTGGCATGCAGTAGAGGCTCAATAATTGTCCTGCTTCTCCTGGCATGCAGTAGAGGCTCAATAATTGCCCGGCTTCTTCAGGCATCCAGTAGAGGCTCAACCCCCCTGGGCTGGGCTCGCTCTCACCCCATTCCTGCCCTCAATAGCAGAGGCGCTTTCAGCCCCAGGTGGTGGGGGTTTAAAGCCTCACAGCTCCGGCCCCTGGACAGAGGAAGACTCACCAAACTCGGCACCAGGGTTGGCTGAAGGAAGCGCCTCCTCCGTCACGCCCCAGTTGAAGATGTAGCAGTTGCCATAGTCTGGGTGGAAGATGGCTGTGAAGTTCCTAAAAGAAACCCGATTGGCTGGAGGGAGGGCGTACCCCGCCGGTGGCTCCCCTGAGTGGCTCTGTCCAGGTTTGCGGCAGAGGTGACCAGGCGGCTGCTTCCTGGCCTGCATTCACTGTGGAGGAGGCTCAGGGAGGGAGAGGCGGGCAGCAGGTCCTTCCTCCCACCCCCTGCAGAGGCCCAAGAGACTCCCAGACTCCCCGGGAAGGAGGGAGGCAGGGGGTCTCTCAGGGACTGAAGCTCTTGGGCTTAGCCATGAGTTATGAAAAAGAGCTTTCTTAGACATTTGCCTCTGTCCCTTGTATCACAGACAGGTGTCCACATCCTGCCCCCGGGAACCTGTCAATGTGACCTGCTTGGGGAAAAAAGGGGTCTCTGCAGATATAATCAGGGGTCCTGTGGTGAGGCCATCTTAGGTTATGCACGCTGGCCCTAAATCTGTGGTAAGTGTTCTTTTTTTTTTTTAGAAATTTTTAATGTACATCATAATGTGATTCATTTGGTAAGTGTTCTTATGTGAGATGGAGGAGGAGGATTCCCAGTTATGGCGGAGACAAGTGGGTCTGTGTAGACACGGGGCCAACGAATGCCCAGGCTGGCCAGTGGCCAGGACAGGCCAGGAAGGTTTCTTTCCCAGAGCCTTCGGGGGGAGCCTGGTCTTGCGAGCACCTGGATTTGAGGCTCCTGGCCTCTACTGAGGATAAATTTCTGTTATTTGAAGCTTCCCATTGTGTGGCAGCCAAACCACTATGACATCCCATCCCATCAGATCTCAGAAGCTAAGCAGGGTCGGCCTGGTTAGTACTTGGATGGGAGACCTCCTGGGAACACCACGGGCTGTAGGCCTGGGAGAAGGACCTGGCAGCCCACTCCCAGAAAACAATCAGCCATTGGAAACCCTATGAATAGTAGCGAAGCACTGACATAGTGCCAGGCATGGCACAGTGTCAGGGAATGTTTCATCTGTTGTACATAAGGTTGCTATGAGTCGGACCTGACTTGACAGCACCTAGGGACAGCAGCAATTGTGCAGTAATGGTCATGGCAGCTTCAGGGGATGCAAAAGGGCAGTGTTTGCTCGAAGGAGCTGGTGGGATCCAGGGAGGTGGAGAGGGCAACCTCAGGGACCCCAAGAAAGACGGCCAGTAGAGCAGGGCCAGCAAGCAGACGGGAGCCTGGCAAGGGCAGGGCCACTTTCCTAAGGAGATAATACAGCAACAGATGCTTCTGTACACGTGCTCAGCGATGGCCTAGCAGGAAAACATAGTTTCAAAGAATTTCATAAAAATAAATAAACAAATAAACAAACAAGGGCCGGGGCTGTAACTTCGTGAGAGAGTACATGCTTCCTTCTGTAAGGGCCTAGGTTGGATCCCCAGCACCTAAATAAAAATATATTGAAAAGTGATTTTTTTTTTCTTTGCAACACTGGGGAGTTCAACCAGAGCCTTGCCCATGCTAGGCAAGGGCTCTACCACTGAGCAGCACCCCACGTCCCTCATTGAAACATTTTTATTTTGAGACAGGGTCTCCCTAAATTCCACAGGCTGCCTCTGGCTTTGAACTTGTGATCCTCCTGTCTCTGCCTCCCAAGTAGATGGGATGACAGGTGTGCAAATATTTCTTACAGAATATTTCTTTTTTTCTTTTCTTTTTTTTTTTTTTTTTTTTTTTTTTTTTTTTTTTTTTTTTTTTTTTTTTTTTTTTTTTTTTTTTTTTTTTTTTTTTTTTTGTGGTACTGGGGGTTGAACCCAGGGCCTCGAGCCTGCATGCTCTGCAAGTGCTGGCCACTGAGCTGCACCCCCAGCCCTTTTTTTCCTTTTTGGAGGCAGGGTCTTGCTAAATTTCACAGATTGCTTCTGGTCTTGAACTTGCGATCCTCCTGCCTCTGCCTCCTGAACCGCTGGGATTACAGGCGTGCACCACTGCGCTGCCTTAGAATACTTCTAATATAAAACATAGAGCGGGGTGGAGATGGGTCTCGGTACTAGAGCGCCTGCCTAGTGCGTGCAAGGCCCTGGCCTCCACCCCCAGCACTGCAGAAAGAAGAACAAAGTGGGGAGAATGAAACCCCTGGCTATGTCAACAATGACCACCCCATGGCTAGCCACATTTTCACTCTATTATCCACCTTCTCTCCCTGTCATATTTTTTAAAAACAAATCTCAAACATCTTTTTTTTTTTGCAGTACTGGGGGTTGAAGCCAGGGCCTTGCACTTGCATGCTCTGCAAGTGCTGGAACTCTGCAAAGGCTGGACCAGAACTTGTTAGGAAGGACCAGGCTGGGCTCAGTCCTGCTGCCTCAGCCTCCTGGGATTGCATGCAAGCTCCACCACGCCTGGCCGTAATTGTTTTATAAGTATTTCCTTGTATATCTCTAAAAGAAGATATACTATTACCATGTTTAAAATACTTAGCAAAATTCCTTAATGCTATTAAGGATGCAGTTCAAATTTTCAATTGTGTCATCAATGTCTATTTTGTTTTTACAATTTATTTGCTTAACTCGAGACCCAAATAGTTTTAATTGGTTGTGTCATTGCAATTACTTCATAAGCCTTTTAAATCTCTTTAAATCTCTGATTCCCTCTGTCCGATCACTTTTCAGGAACTATTTCTCTTAGAAAGAGTTCTGTGCCAAGCCGCATGCTGTGGCGCATGCCCGCCGTCCCAGCAATGCGCTAGGCTGAGGCAGGAGGGTCTTGATTTCAAGGGTAGAGGCGGCCTATGGAATTTAGCAAGAGCCTGTCTCAAAATAAAAGAGTAAAATGTGGCTGGTAGTGCTGCTCAGTGGCAGAGCACTTGCCCAGCACACTCAAGGGCCTGGGGTTGATCCCCCAGTACTGCCAAAAAAAAAAAGGAGATCCATCCCAGGCATGGTGGTAAGTGCCTATAGTCTCAGTGCTTGGGAGGCAAAAGCAGGAGCATTGTGAGCTCGAGGCCAGCCGGTATAGCTGTGTAGCAAGAATCTGTCCCCTAAAACGAAACAAAGCAAAACAAAAAGCCAACAATGACAACAAACCCAAAAGATTTCTAGTTTGCTCCAGGTAATGACTGGAGAAGAAGGATACACAGGCTAATAATTGAAGAGGTAGCCTGGGCAATTTAGTGAGACCCTGCCTCAAAATAAAAATAAACAGGGGAGGTAAATAAATAAATAAATAAATAAGTAGAAAAGTGCTGGGGTGCAGCTCAGTGGTGGGGCGCTTGCCTTGCATGCACAAGGACTTGGGTTCAATCCCTCAGTATCTTCAAAAAAAAAGAAAAAAGAACAAGAGTAGGTGACCTTGTCCAAAAAAAGAGACCAAATAGGATGGAGACAATTAGAAAATACTGGAGACAGGAGAACAGGTACAAAGGAAGTGGTTGCTTGGAGCTGGGAAGGGCAGGGAGGAGAGAGAGAGAGGCTGCGTAACGAGTACAGAAACACAGTGGCGTAGGAAAGCGAGCTCCGATGGCCTGCAGCGCCCCAGAGCGACCACAGCGCATGATGGGCTGTTCTGTTAGTTTGGGATTTTGTTTTCATTTTTGTCTGTTTATTTGAGACAGGCTGGCGTTGTACAGCCAAGGCTGGCTTCGAGCTCACAGCAATCCTCCTGCCTCAGCCTCCAAGCGCTGGGATTACAGGGGTGCCCCACCACGCCCGGCTGCACAACAATGAGTCCTGTGTTTTATATAAAAACAAGAATGGGGGGGTTGAAGCTTCCCAACAGAGAAATGATCGCGGTTTAAGGAGATAGAAATACAAATCACCCCGAGATGATCATTACACATAGTGTACAGGCAGGGGGTTGTCACACTGTCCCACCAAAATATGCATATGGCAGTTTTTAAAAGTATTGTTGTTGTTGTTGTTAGGTGCCGTCAAGTCGTGTCCGACTCATAGCGACCCTTATAGGGTTTTCAATGGCTGATTGTTTCCAGATTGCCTTGGGAGTGGATTGCCAGGTCCTTCTCCCATTTTTGCGGTGCTGGGAATTGAACTCGAGACCTCAGAGACTGCAGAGCGGCGCTCTACCAACTGAGCTAAATCCCAGTTTAAAAGTATTAGTAAAAACAAAAAAATCACAATATATGGACATGAACAACTGTGACTCAAACAAATACACAAAAAATTATGATGATGGTTAGAATAAGCACATCTGATTGTTGTTGCTGGGTGTCATCGAGTTAGGTCCGACTCACAGAGACCCTCATTGGGTTTTCAATGGCTGATTGTTCTGAGATTAGGCTGCCACATCCTTCTCCCATTTTTGCAGTGCTGGGGATCGAACCCAGGTCCTCAGAGACTGCAGTGCAGGGCTCTACCAACTGAGCTAAATCCCAGCCCCTACTGAGCGACCCCCCAGCCCTTAGTGCATCAAGTACTGCCAAAAAATTAAAAGATCAGCTGATGTGTGGGATATTCTTCTAAGCCTTCCATTCTTCGACAAACATCTATTGAGCAAGGCTTGTGGGCTGGGCGCATGCGCGATGTTTCTGAACACATTTCACTTCATCCTCAGAATAACCCTGTGATGTAAGGCATTATTTTCCCCTTGCAGATCAGGAAGCTGATCCGTATCTTCCATCTCTGCCTCTGGGCTGTGGCAGAGTGAGGTGGGGCCGGCGCAGGTGGGGAGGTGGGATTGGGGCGCTGCCTCTGGCTGGCCTGCCACTATCTGATGGACCTGAGCTGGTTTCTCAACCTCCGAGCTCTGATTTCCTCGACAGTGCGAGGGGAATGAGGAAGAAGCCGCATTTCTTGGCCCTGCAAACATTTCCCGAGGTGGGCACACGGCTGGGGCAGTGAGAACAGGACACAGTTGATCTTGGCAGCTTACGGGGCAACACGGGACCGTGGGGCACGCCCGGGCTGTTCTGTCTGTTTAGAAGGATGCCACACCAGCCCATCCACCTCTGCCTGTCTCCAAGGCTCCCAGCCCGGTCCCAGCCCCCGGCACCTGCTGCCTAGGTCCTGCAGAAAGCCCCTGGCTCTTCCCTTGCTCCTTCCGGTCCTCCTGCACAGCATACGGGACCACCGTTCCCATCTGCGAATGTGACCAGACACACCACTGCCCTGGCGACCCACCAGAGGCCCCTGGCTGCTCACAGAATAAAATGCAAGCACCCGCTTCACTTCCTCCCCCTGTTCTTACACTCCTGCGACACTCCAGAGGTTCCCCAACATAAGCCCTTTGTACCTGCTCATCCTTGAGCCTGGAATATTTCTTTCTTTCTTTCTTTCTTTCTTTCTTTCTTTCTTTCTTTCTTTCTTTCTTTCTTTCATATGCGGTACTGGGGGTTGAACCCAGGGCCTCCCACTTGCATGCTCTGCAAGTGCTGGACCACTGAGCTGCATCCTCAAGCCCATTTTTTTACTTTTTGAGACAGGGTCTTGCTAAGTTACGCAGACTGCCTCTGGTCTCGTACTTGTGATCCTCCTGCCTCCACCTCCCGAGCCACTGGGATGACAGGTGTACGCCACCGCGCCCGGCTCGCCTGGAACATTTTCTAAGCAGCTCTTCAAAACACTGGCTTCTCCTCCTCCTCAGGGTGCATCTGCTCTGTGACCCCCCCCCGGACCCCCACCTCCATGCAAAGTGATAGACCTTAACTGGTAGTTAACAGCATGTTAATCACGATGAAGGCTTAGCAATAGCCTCGTCTAGCCAGCTACTCTCTCATTTCTCCCTCTTTGTTCCCTGTGGTGGGGCTGGGATTTAGCTCAGTTGGTAGAGTGCTGTTCTGCACACTCTGAGGCCATGGGTTCGATCCCCAGCTGGCAAAAATGGGAGAAGGACCTGGCTGCCCACTCCCAAAGCCATCAGGCATTAAAAACCCTATGAATAGGAGAGAAGCACTGACATAGTGCCAGGCACGGCACAGTGTTGGGGAGTGTTTCCTTCTGCTGTACATCGGGTTGCTATGGGTTGGACCTGACTCGAAGGTACCTAACCAACAACAGCAACTCCCTGTATCACACACCTCAGAATGCGAATTCATCCCAGTTCAGCTGCTTGCCTGCCCGCTGCTGTCTGATGTGGACCCCAAGCCCGGTGGGGGCCTTTTACTTCTCTGTGCCTCGCTTTCCCTGCCTGCTATTACGTCCCCAAGAGGACAAGGCTGAGGGTTGGATGCCCCGCGCTTGGACGCTCAGAAGCTCTTGGCCGGTGCCGTTCACCTGTCTCCTCCCAGGGCCTGGCACAGGGGACGCAGACACTCAGTAAATATTTGCTGAGTCAACTATAGTGTGTGATAAGGCTTTGGCAGAGATAAGCGCGGAGGGGTGACGGTGAGTTCCCCATGGTGGGTGGGGAGCAGGTCAGGGGTGGTGTCTTGGACGAGGTGAGGCCTGCCCGGGATTTTCAGGGTGAGCATGAGGTAGTGAAGCCTGGTGGGTGCTCAGGGGCGAAGGGACCCTCGGGCGGCGGGCACCGCGCGGGCAGAGGTCTGGAAGGAGAAGGAGCTGGGGCGGCCACCGCGGACTCTACACTGTGTGGGATCAGGGCTGTGGCCACAGGCAGAGAGCAGAGCGGGGCAAACCAGCTGGAGCCGGGCGCTGCTCTGCAGGGAGGGCCTCGCCCAGGGCTGTGGGGACACCGTGTTCCCGAGCCACCGTCCTGGGCAGAGGCAGCCTGGCGGAGGGGCAGGAGCCACAAGGGTGCGGTCAGGTCCCCTTCCCAAAGGCCATGCTCTCCGTTTCACGGTCGCTGCCAACTGTTCGCTCATTACTAATGCTCGTCACCCAGAGAGGATGTGGCCACACTGGCCACCTCCGCTTCCAGAGCTGGTTCCCCTCTAAAACTCTCCCCTGGGGCAGGGGACAGGGAGGTAGATGGGGGCCAACAAGCCTGCAGAAAAGATGGGAAGAAGGCCGAGGCCCGGCTACTCTGGAGGCAGAGGCAGGAGGATTCCTTGAGCCCAGGACTTCAAGGCCAGCCTGGGAAACATGGGGAGACCCATCACCAAAAAAAAAAAAAAAAAAAAAAGTTTAAAAATTAAGGAAAATAGAGCATCTTAGCAGGAAACAGTATAATAACAGCGGTACTGTGTGGTAAAAGGTCAGGGCACTCTTCCCAAAGCAGAAGCTATTTGATCAATCCCTGAAGAATTAATACTATTATTATTGTTGTTAAGTGCTGTGGAGTCGGTATCCGACTCATAATGACCCTGCGTACAACAGATGAAATGCTATTGTCAGTGCTTCTCTGCTGTTCATAGGGTTTTCAATGGCGGATTGATTTTTGGGAGTGGGTTGCCAGGTCGGTCTCCCAAGCCTACAGCACCTGGTGTTCCCAGGTGGTCTCCCATCCAAGTACTAACCAGGCCTGACCCTGCTTAGCTTCTGAAATCTGATGGGATCGGATGCCACAGGGCTATGGCTGAAGGCTTTCTGAATACGATCTCCAATAAAAGGCTTCTAAATATCATCACCAATAAAAGGAATCAGTGTTCCTGGGATAAACAACTAACTCCAGGCTTGGGCACTTTGTCGTAAGGCAGGGCTGAACGAAAGGATGGGGACATGTCAAAGGGACGCAGGAGCTAACTGGGAGAGCTCGAAGGGGCAAATGCTGGAAGAATTTAAGCCAGAAAATAAACAATGTGGCATCGAATTACAACCCAAATACACAGGAATCCACAGTGGTCTAAAGAAATGTTTGAATAAATAGCCAGAAGAGAAAAAAACAAGGGTGCCTCACAGAAAAATTCCCAAAGATCTGTACTCCTCTGTCCAGGGGGGCTTCAGCTTAGCGCCCCTTTCATCCCTGTCCCACCCACGTCCCCGCATGTCAAGGCTGGATTTAGCGACTCACTTCAAAGAACAGAACGTGGGGAGGGACAGGTGGTTACTTTAATGAGGAGGAAGCTCAGCATCAGCAGCAGTGCCTTGTGCCCATGAAGCCCTTAGCCCCGTAGTGGTGGTTGGAGGATGATGCTAGCTCGCCTCTGGGGCCGTTGTCCCCAAACCTCACCCCCGAAGGGAAAAATGAGGACACCGGACCAATGCTCCAGCAGTGTCAAGGTCATCCGAAACAAGGAGGTCCGAGTAACTGTGCCTGAGCCCAAGGAGACGCCATAGTTCAATGCCCTGTGGCCTCCTGGGTGGGCTCCCCTGGCAGAAAAAGATCACTGGGAAAAACGGATGAAATCTGAATAAAGCTGTCGCTTCCTTCACAGTCACGCGCCAACGCTGTGTTCTTTGTTTGCTTTTGCGGTGCTGCGGGTTGAACCCAGGGCATTGCTCGCAGCTGGGCAAGCGCGCCTGCCGAGCCGCACCCCCGGCCCCCGGCTCTCAGTTTTGACAGAGGTAAGAAGAGCTAAGATGTTGTTGACGGAGGAAATGGGTGGGGGGCATCCAAGGGAATTCTATGTGCTGTCTTTGCAACTTCTCTCTAAATTGAAAAGAATCCCACAACAAATGGCTTATTTTTTAAAATGCTCTTCTAGACTGGGTGTGGCGGTTCCTGCCTGTCACCTCAGCGACGGGGGAGGCTGAGGCAGGGGGACCGCAAGTTCCAGGCCACAGGTAGCCTGCACTACTTAGTGAGACCCTGTCTCAACATAAAAAGTAAAAAAGGAAGTGGGGTCCGGCACAGTGGTGGACCGCTTGCCTAGCATGTTCAAGGACCAAGGTTCAACTCCCAGGTACCACAAACAAACAACAGCAACAACAACAAAGGCTCCTATGATGCCTTCCCCTAGCCCGGGTACGCTTCTGAGTGCTCTGTGTAGATTAACTCCTTTAAGCCCTACAAGGAAGTGATGAGGTCATTTCGTCATCTCCATTTTCCAGATGAGGAAACTGAGGCTCAGAGTAGCTAAGCGGGTGCCCAAGAACACACAGCACTAGCATTTGAATCCAGGCCATTTGATGTCAGAGTGCAAATGTGGCTGGTACTTCCCTAGTCCCCAGGTCCCATTGCTCAAGCATCTGTTATGTCTGAGAGGATAAGATGGAGTCAGAGAGAGAGAGAGAGAGAGAGAGAGAGGACACTGTGTTCAGAGGCTAGCATGTTGGAAGACAGAAGGTCACAACCCCGTGCCAGGCCTGGGGCTGCCTCAGGAGGCTGGTGACCACCAGATGTGGAAGAGAGGGACAGTCCAGAGACAGGGTGGCTGAGTTTCCTGTGTTAAGTGGTTGGGTGGCACCTTCTACTCACAGGCCTGGCTTGGGAGAGGTGGGCAGGAAGGGACAATGACAGATCCTCATTTCTAATGTGGTTGTTGTTAGGTGCCATTGAGCCAGTCCAACTCATAGTGACTCTATGTACAGTAGAACGAAACGCTCCCTGATTCCGTGCCAGGCACACGATCATTTTTTTTTTTTGTTTAAGTCCATTGTTGCAGCCACTGTGTCAATCCATTCAATTGAGGATCTTCCTTTTTCTCATTGACCTGCCTAATCGGTAGTAGGGTAATGTCAGGTGGGCCTGGTCCAGCCTGCCAGCTCTACAGCTCATTTGCTGTATGAGCTCAGAGCTGTTCCTTAACCTTTCTGGGGCTCTTGTTTCCTCATTTATAAAATGAGGGGAAATAACAGCATTTTTCTCATGGGCTTGGTTCCAGGGTTAAAGTAATTGTATCCATGGAAAGTGCTTGCCTGCTGCAGCACCGCTGTGGCATCTGATCCCGTCAGATCTCAGAAGCTAAGCAGGGTCAGGCCTGGTTAGTACTTGGATGGGAGACCGCCTAGGAACACCAGGTGCTGTAGGCTTGGGAGAAAGACCCAGCAACCCACTCCCAAAAATCAATCCGCCATTGAAAACCCTATGTACAGCAGAGAAACACTGACAATAGTGTTTCCCCTGTTATACGTAGGGTCACTATGAGTCGGACACCAACTTGAGGGCATCTAACAACAACAACAAAGTGCTTAGGATAGTGCGTAGCACAGAAGTGGGGCCCAAGAAATGTGGGCATTGTTATTGCATTTGAATTCCTTGTCAAATGTGTGTTTAATAATAGTAATGTTGTTGTTGTTAGGTGCCATTGAGTCGTGTCCAATTCATAGCGACCCCCATAGGGTTTTCAATGGCTGATTCTTTCGGAATTGCCTTGGGAATGGGTTGCCATGTCCTTTTCCCATTTTTGCAGTCCTGGGAATTGAACTCAGGACCTCTGAGACTGCACAGCAGTGCTCTACCAACTGAGCAAATCCCAGCCCAATAATAGTAACAGTTAGTTGAAATTCAGCCTGCAACCAACTAGCCAAGTGGTAGCCCACAAGGCAGGCCCCTCTCATCAGTGGGGGCTATCCTGTGGTTATTCCACCCATGGGGGCTGCCATTTTTGTAACTTGCATTATGGGAACTTGGTGCAAAGTAGCTTGGCTTGATGGGCTTTTTATTATTATTTTTGTTACTATTATTATAGTTATTGTTGTGGTTATTTTGTAGTACTTGGGGGTCGAACCCAGGACCTCACACATACTTTGTAAGTGTTCTCCCATTGAGCTGCACCCCCAGCCTTTTTTTGTTTTTATTTTGAGGCAGGGTCTTTCTAAATGGCACAGGCTGCCTCTGGCCTCAAACTCACAATCCTCTTGCCTCAGCCTCCCAAGTCACTGGGATTACAGGTGTGTGCCACTGTGCCTGGCTTATTATTATGTTTTTTTGAGACAGGTTCTCACTATGTAGCCCAGGCTGGCCTCTAACTAGCGATCCTCCTGCCTCAGCCTCCCCAGTGCTGGGATTGTAGTTATGCGTCACCACGCCCAGCATAACGGGCTTCACCCTCTTGACGTCCTGTGCAAAATGCCTGCCCACCTGCACTTGGGCATTAGGGGACAAAGGGTCCATGGCTCTCAGCAGATTCTCCAGGGAGGTTCCTGAAGGTCCAGGGGCTGAAAGAACAGGGCCAGGGCCACAGTCCCTGGAGGGTGAGCCCAGATTCCTGTCACGTGCCCAGAGCAGCAGGACTCAGCAAGAAACCCCTGACTGGCAGAAGAGGCTGATGTGTAAGCACTGGAGACTCCGCCCCGGGAGGACACTGGCAAGTCTGTGCCCGGCCTCCGGCCCTATGGCTCCTGCTCCTGACTCAGCACCTCCTGCAAAGCCCCGGCCATGCCTGGCCTGGCTTCTGCCCAAGGTTTGGTCCGCCGGGAGCCTGGAGGCCAAGGAGGTGGGAGCCTGAGCCAGCTGTAAGGAGATCCAGACTTTCTGGGCCAACGTCACCTTCACCTTGCCAGTCTGTCACCACGAAGGGCCATTAAGGGACAGGAATATTCATGGTGAACACACGCCTTGCTCTACACCCTGGCACGAGGCCACCTGTGTACCCTTTACCGTCACTGTAGAAGCCAGGGAAAATTTTTGTCCGTGGTTTAGAGAAGAGGATACCAGGGCAGGGGATGCCGGGAGGCCGACGGACGGGACACCAGGCGGCTATGCCATCCCCCAGCAGCTGGGTGTTGGAGGCTGGGACTCACCATTGCCCATCCTCCTGCCTCTGCCCCTGCCTACAGCCAGTGACCAGCTGATGGGGACATTACCAAAGGCCCAGTTCCTCTTCCAAGGGAGGACAACCCTATGGTGCTGACTATGCGCTGGATCATCATCAGCGCAGCTCCACGCATCCCGTGAGCCCATGCCCTCGCTGTCTTTAACCCCTTTCCTTATCCTTGCAGACTTCCCCAAAGCGATTCCCCCCACATGCTCCGAATCCCTCAGTGCGCTCCTGTCTCAGCTCTGCCGGCAGCAAAACCCACCAAGAGCCCGAGGCTCAGACACTGCTGCAGACCGCTGTCAAGGGACTGAGCGGGATCTGAACTCTTGAGGGCCGGGGCCTCAGCGACCCGCTCTGCTGCCCATCAGTGCAGGGGACAGGCCGGGTGGGAGGGGCGAGGCTCTCACCGGTGGCTGCAGGGCTCTGTCCCGAACAGGCAGGCCAGGATCATGCGATCGGCGGGGTAGCCCATCTCCACCAGCTCCCGGCGCGGCACCTGCGCGAAGATGTTGGTGGCCTGCAGGATGTACCACTGGGTCACGGCCTGGGTGGTGCTGGTGAAGTTCCGCAGGGTGCACACAGTCCTGTTGAGGCTGCACTGTGGAGGCAGAGAGGGGATCCTGTGGACACGGAGGCTGCCGGACCCAGGAGGGCGATGGCCGGCCTCTGCCCGCTGCCCTGTGGATGCATCTCAGCAACAGGAACCGCGCTCGCACCCACCCTCACGCATGCTCGGACGCCGCCATGCTGCGCAGCTACACGGCTGGGCACAAGGACATCCATCCCCGGCCACCAGTCCGCCCCAGGCAGTCCAGATCATGTGCTCATTCTCTGCCACAGGATGTCATGGTGACAACTAAGTGAGCAGACACAAGAGTCATCAAAACCTACGGTGAATGCTTATAAAATTTATTACAGCTCCGGGTGGGGTGGCGCACACCTGTAAGCCCAGCAGCTTGGAAGGCGGAGGTGGGAGGATCACAAGTTCGAGCCAGAGGCATAACTTAGCGAGACCCTGTCTCAAAAAAGTAAAAAAAAAAAAAAAAAAGGGCTGGGGGTGCAGCTCAGTGGTCCAGCACTTGCAGAGCATGCAAGCGCGAGGCCCTGGGTTCAACCCCCAGTACCGCAAAAAAA
>VMDO01007279.1:0-92792 GCA_007922755.1 Pedetes capensis
TTGACTGAGCCAAAAAATAGCCAAGTTTTATTATTACAGAGTACAGTAACTATTATGAAAACAATGAATGAAGGCAGGTGACAAAGGCCATCTGGGCTGGGAAGTGGCAGGTGCTCTCAGAAACAGAATGGTCGGGGAAGGTTTCCTTGAGATTGAAAAGAGGAATCATTCACAAGAGAAACTCAGTACATCTAAATTGCCCCTGGCTACATCCATACCCCTTTGTAGCTACAGTTATATATCCAAACCAGAATCCTTGGTTTTCCCTCTCCTTCATCTTCTCTCCCTGTCCTCCTTATTGTAAGAAAGGCTACCACTATTCTGTCTGTCACTCAAGGCAAGTGGAGTCACCCTTGGAGTCATCTTGGACTTCATTCTCACATTCTACTTTACTCAGATGAGAATGAATTTATACTTTTTTATTTCTTTCCGTAGCGCTATCACTACCCAAGGTCATATCGTAAAGTAACTTTGTTATTGTCTGATCGTTTTCTCTTCCAGGAGAATGTATGCATTATAAAGGCGGAGAGGCGGGGATGTATTTCTCTATTCTTTGCTCTAGCTCTTGTCAATGCAAAAACTCCACCTGAGTCCCCAGGAGACTGATTATACCCGAGGGTTTGCCCTTGACTATAGGCATTCATGGTGCAGTGGAAAGTTCAATGGAGTGGAATACTGCCACGTATTAGGCAATCAGTAAATATCACCCACACTGAGTGTTGAGTGAAGGTAGGACAAGATGGAACAAACAGACAAGAGCAGAGGGCCTGGGACGAAGCTTTGAGTTGGTCCAACATTTAGTAATTCAATAGAGGTGGGGAGGCCAGTGTGTAGGAGATAGAGAAGTGGCAGCCAGTGAGGTAGGGGAAAGGCCAGGTGAGGGTGGCTGCATGGAAGCACATAGCATAATGCTCCATGGGAACCCCGAAAACAATAGACGTCTGGCTGGGAGGACAAAAGAAACCGGAACAGAGAGAAGCTCCTGTCCTCCTGTCCTCCTGTCCCTTGGCATTGCCCAAAGAAGGTCGGCGGTGACTTTGATGAGAAGAGTCCCGGGCCAGACTAGAATGGGTTAAAATATGAATGTCCAAGCACAAAGTTTTGATAAGAGGAGAGGAGGGGGAAAAAAAGCTGTACATGGAAGAAAAGGTGGAGTCAAAGGTTTGTTTTGGTTTCATGTGAAAGAATCCAAGGCATGTTTGGAATATCCAGGGGTATTGATAAGGCAGAGAGAGAGCCAGGAAGACATACAGAAGTAGTGTTTTCGGAAAGCAAGAGAGGATCCAGAACATATGTACAAGTAGTTATGAAGAACCCCTTTGCCCTATTCTGTCATGCGCTACCTCATTACCCACTAAGGCAGGTCACACTTGGAGACCTGGAGTGTTGGTCAGTCAAGAACTGGGACAATCATGGTTTCTCATCAGGGTCCAGGCTGGAGCAGGACCAGGGCTCACTTCTCAGAGCACTCCCGTGTGACTGGGGAAGGGCTTTCCCAGAGGGAGGCCCAAGCGAACTTCTCTACGTATTTTATAAGCCCAAATTAGGTTGCTATCCCATCTCTGTAAGGGTAAGGGTGTGAGCCCTAGAATGACTGGGCTGGGATCCACTCCAGTCGAGGCAAATACTACTTCCTGCTATAAAGTCAGAACGTGGAGATGAGGTAGAGGAAGGTCAGAAAGACTCCACACCTAGGCTCTGTGTGACCTTGCGGCAAAGGCTGAATTTCCTTGAACCTCAGTAGCGTCTTTTCTAAAACATCAAGTGTGCAGATGGGGGCAATGGGGGCAAATGCTACTTCCTGGTATAAAGTCAGAACGTGGAGATGAGGTAGAGGAAGATCAGAAAGACTCCAGATCGAGGCTCTGTGCGACCTGGGGGCAAAGGCTGAATTTCCTTGAACCTCAGTTGCGTCTTTTCTCAAACATCAAGTGTGCAGATGGGAAGAGTTAAAGGAGATGATTGCACTTAGCCTTTTGCTGTCAAGCATTGCTGGGCCTCCCCCCTCTTTAGCCCACTCGGGGAAGTATACTTCTGCAGGATGAGTTTATGCACATCTGTGGCTAAGTCTGTACAAAGGGCAGGCCCCTGGGAACGTGTCTGGGTGACTGCACTAAGTGACATAAACCTGAAGAATCACATCTTTCCGTCCCACTGGCTGTGCCCTTCACACTCCATCTGCCGTGTTCCAAGGGAGGAGAACAACAGCTCCGGGACGCGGGCCTCTAAAACCCAACCGTCACCACGAGGAGTGAGTTTGCATCCTTTGTGAGCAGCGAGCCTCACTGACCAGACACTGCTATTTATCCTAACAGGAAATCCACGGTTTATTTGGCAAAACAAGTACAGCTTATTTTGCAGATTGGTAACAGTTCCTGGTTTTGAAAAGCACCTGTTTTCTGTAGGAGAGGGTGCCCCGTTTGTCAGAGCCCTGTGTGGGGCTCTGAATCTCCATCTCCTCCTGGGGAGCCGGGCCAGCGCCTCCACACTCTCCCCTTTATGCTGTCAGCTCCCACCACACTCTGCACCATCATCTTTTTACAAATTTTATCTTTAAAGATAAGAGAGATAAAGATAAAGACCATCCAGGCTTACAGAAAAGCTTGCCCGACCCTACAAAGAACGCCCATATACCCTTCCCTCGGACTTTCTAAATGTGAACATTTCATCATATTTGTTTCTATTATCATCTCCCTGTAATCTATCTTTTTAAAAATGAGTTTACATTGAACCATCATCAGCCCGAATTTCCTGTCACTCCGCATTCATCTTGGGACTGGGATTTAGCTCAGTTGGTAGAGCGCTGCTCTGCAGTCTCTGAGGTCCTGGGTTCGATTCCCAGCACCGCAAAAATGGGAGAAGGACGAGGTAATCCACTCCTGAGGCAATCCCGAAACAGTCAGCCACTGAAAACCCTGAGGGTCGCTATGAGTCAGACATGACTTGTCGTCACCCAACAATAACAACAACAAGCAGGACACTGCTGGTTCTTGGGAAAGTAGGGCAGTGGCGTACAACGCTCTTTGCCTCCATCCACCCAGTTGCACACGAAGAATCCCCTCATGGGGTATAGGGGCCGCTCCCCTGCCCAGGCTTTCCTCCTCCACCACAGATTAAGCAGGTTTTCTATTTTCTGCCCTTCCATGAATGGATGTGTGTGGGGGGAGGGGGAAGGGTCCAGGAAGGGCCGCAGGAAGGAAGGGAAACACAGAGAAAGGGAGGGAGGGAAACGGGAAGAGCAAAGGGGGGAAGGATAAGGCAGGCTGGCTTCCCATTATCTGGCCCAGGATGCAGGCTCTGCAGGACAAACTCTTCCCACCCTTCTGCTATAGAGACGCACAGCCCCTTGCCGTAACACAGGTGACTTTCATGCCATGGCTTTTTTCTCTACTCCCCTTAAGCCAGGTCAGACCTCAGAACAGACTGGGCATCTGCCCACGCCAGGAAGCAATTACAACGGAGTGGGGTGCAGACAAAAGATGGCCTCTCGCCTCTAGGCTGTGCAGAGGGAAAGGCTAAAGTCTACACAAGAAAGGCAAAATGGTCAGAAATCGGGAAGCCAGTTGAAGGCTATGCTGAAGTCACCGTGGAATGAGGAGTGCGGAAAAAAATTACGCCCATACTGTGAGGAACCGGAAGCAAAACCCAAAGTTATGTTTGTTGAGACAGGAAGTTTAAAGCCCTCACTTGAAAGAAAAGAGGAACAGTGGGGCACACCGAAGGGTCCTAACGATCAAGGCAAGCGTTGTAAGGGTGCACAGGGGATGAAAATTATGTAGACTTTCTAAAGGACTAGATGCAATACTAGGCAAATGCTAATTATGCTTGTGTACAGGTTTGAAAGGGCTGGGATTTAGCTCAGTTGGTAGAGCGCTGCGCTGCAGTCTCTGAGGTCCCGAGTTCAATTCCCAGCACTGCAAAAATGGGAGAAGGACGTGGCAACCCACTCCCAAGGCAATCCCAAAACAGTCAGCCATTGAAAACCCTATGAGGGTTGCTATGAGTCAGATACCGACTCAGCGGCACCTAACAACAACAACAACAGGTTTGAAAATGGAAAGTAAAATCCAGGGCAAGATGTGCTACATTTTCAATGACCTTCATTCCCACCCAATGGAGCTACACTCTTCTCCTGGCACGGACACCAATGGCTTCTCCCACCAGGCCTCAAGATGGCATGGAGTCCCTTTCTGCTACCATTTCTCCTCCCAGCAATCCACCACCCCTCCCCTCCTTTGCCATTGCTACTCTCCCATCTTCCTGCCTCATCCCCGGCCTCCCCTCAGGACCTCCCTAATTCTCTGGCTTCAGAACCCTCCTAACCCCAGCTTTGCCTTGTCACACTTGTCTCTGACCTCTTCATTGGCCCTCACGCTACTCCAGAGGGGGCTCAGGTTCATTCCTGGCCTGGCAGCGGCTTATGTGCGCAGCAGCAAGAGCAGCAGCTGCTGCCCACCCTGGGAATCTCGGCTCTAGCAAGTGAATGTACGTGTGATGCCCTGCCCCTGCTCAGCTTCTCTGCCTTTGCCTGGCATTGCTGCCTTCTGGGAGAGTCCACTGTCCAGCCACCTCAACACTGCCCAGCTCAGGCCAGCTGTCGGAGCCCACCCAGAAAGACCCAGCTCTGCTAGACAGTGACCCTTCCCCTCTGGGTGCTCAGCCCGTGTGCAGTCCTCCTACCCAGCCATCCTCTTGCCTTTGCCAGCTCACCTTGCCCAGCTGTAAGTGCTCGAGGGCAGGGACCATGCCATTTTGTCTTCTCATTCCCAGCACAGCGCATGGTGCAAAGCGCTCACTCAATGACTAGTGAAGCTATTCACTATTTTGGATCTTTTTTTGATCTTTTAAATAATCCTGTCAAGTAGGCAGCCTAGGACTGACTGTGAGCTGTCAAGGACCTGCCCTGAACACAGGGAAATAGGCAAAGGAAATGTTGTTAGGTGCCGTCGAGTCACTGTCCAACTCATAGTGACCCTCATAGGGTTTTCAATGGCTGACTGTTTTTGGGATTGCCTTGGGAGTGGATTGCCAGGCCTTTCTCCCCTTTTTGCGGTGCTGGGAATCGAACTCGGGACCTCAGAGACTGCAGCACAGTGCTCTACCAAATGAGCTAAATCACAGCCCCAAAGGAAAGGTAAGAGGCAGGAAAGCCAGAAGTAAGCCACTTGTGTGGACGTGGCATTTAACGATAATGAAGATAAGATGATGTTGATAACTAACATTGATATTTACTCTTAAGATACCGCGTTCAGGATTTCATATACACAGATTTTTTTATTTCTTGTAACAATCCTACACCTAAGAGGTGAGCGTGAGAAGAGAAAACTGAGGCTCGGAAACAATCCTGGGCTTCCCAGTGAGGCCAGTGCACAGCTGCGCCTGTCAGCAGGCACTCAGGGAAGTGGTTAAGAGCGCAGATTTTTGAACCCAGGTGTCTCTGTTCTACTTAAAGCCATGTGACCCTCAGAGAGTTGCTTTTTTTCCCCTGTGCCTCTGTTTCCTTATTTTGACATCAAGATGATATCATCTACCGTGGAGCTGGTGTGAGGATTAAATGAATACGTGGAATGCTGGCCGATTCCCAGCCTTAATGCAGCCTTAATGTCAGATACTTTGTCAAGTTGTTCCCGTGACACCAACACTGAGCCCAAGGGACGGCTTCAAGGGCTCACGATCCATCAGCGGGGCCTCGTTTTCGGCTGGAAGGCCACAAGCCTGACTCTCCTGGCTGACTTAGCCTGATGCGGACTCTGCGCTGGCCCCTGACCCTAGGCCATTGTTGGCCCCCATTCTCAGGCTCGGGTAAGTCTGAGTCTGCTTTGCCAGGTCCGAGCCTGCTGTGGAGATGCCCAGGTGAAGTCCAGGCTCTGGAGCTACCGCCTGTGCAGAGATGGCTGCCTCCATTCCGTGAGCCGGCCTTCCTGCCTTTGGGAGACCAGACCGTGAGGAGAGGGCCTCTGTGGGCGCCCCAGGTCACTGGCATCTACCCCTCACTCTGCTGGGTGCTGGGGAGGGGGGCGGAGCTGGGAAAAGATGATCTGTTGCCGGAGGCAACTTCTGAGCCCAGCGAGGAGCAGAATCTCACCTATGGGGGATGTAACTAAGAGATATTATTACCGCTGTTGTTGTTATTGTTAGGTGCTATCTAGTTGGGGTCTGATTCTAGCGACGTTACCCAACACTATGCCATGCCTGGGACAATGTCAGTGCTTCTCTGCTATTCATAGGGTTTTTGATGGGTAGCATTCTGCTATTCAGATTATACTTAGTTACAATTAACATTAAGTGTTGCTGTTGTTAGGTGCCATCAAGTCGGTATCTGACTCATAGCGACCATATATGTACAACAGGCGAAACATTATTGTCAGTGCTTCTCTGCTATTCATAGGGTTTTCAGTGGCAGATTGATTTTTGGGAGTGAGTTATCCCAAGCCTACAGCACCTGGTGTTCCCAGGAGGTCTCCCATCCAAAGACTAACCAGCCCTGACCTTGTTTAGCTTCCAAGATCAGATGAGATCAGATGCCAGGGTGGTACGGCTGTAGACAACTAAGAGATAAGGGACCAAGTATCTCTTAGAAGTGGTCTGGGTTGTGCTCCTCTCAAAGCGAGGAGAGAAGAAGTGGTGCTGAGGGAGCCAGGCACTAAGGGCCAGAGCTTCTGCCTCTGGTGGCGAGGCCCTCTGAGATAAAGCAGTGGAGTGCTGGCCGATTCCCAGGGTAGCTTAGGTTTCTAAGCAGAGGATCAGGCTTACACTGTATTTCACTCCTCTCTGCCAGGTACGAAGCCTGAGCCCCTTGGGGCTGATGACCTGCTATGGCAGGTGCCTTCGGGGGATGGGTTGTCTGTGAGCTCCCTGGTAAGCAGGGCAGGGGAGACCAAGCTGCAGCTGGTGGGAACAGCCCATACCCGGAGCATCGCAGCAGCCAAGAAAGGTAAGGGGGCAAGGGAGCCGGGGGCACTGGCGGAGGGTCGTCAGCGCAGGTGGATGGGGAAGTGAAAAAGGAGGTGCTGTCAGAGTGCGTACGTGACACTGTCTCCAACCACGGTTCCGTGCCACTGTCCAACAGGGTAATTGCCATGAAGGATGGGACAGGAAGGAGAGGGAGGTGTCATTATTCATCAGCGCCTTCCGAGTGCAAGGCATGGTTCTGAGTGCTTGACATCCATTAATGCAGCTCATCCGCACGACAGCCTCTCACCATTCATGCTCTGCAGCTGAGTAAACCGAGCAACAGAAAGGCCTAGCATTGCCCGAGGTCAGCAATTAGTGAGAAGCAGAACACGGATCTGAATCCAGGCAGTCCATCTTCAGAAATTAAGGTCCGAACACTCTTTCCCCTCTGGGGAAGGAGTCCAGACACGAGGGCTTGCAGACGTGCTGCAGGCAGGGACAGGGGAAGAAGGGGGTAGAGGAGTAGGGAGGTGGGAGGGGAGAGAAGACATTAAAAACAAATTTCAGCCATCTCACCGTTTTTCCTTGGACACTAGCCTGAAATGGTACGTCCTACACAAATCAAGCCTTGCAGAGCATATTCTAATGCAGCTCGCCCTAAGGCACGGGGGCTATTACTACACGAGGAATCAGATACATCTGCCCCTGTCCTACACATTTTTTTCCAAAGATGGATATTACAGTGCCTGGCACTGTTGAAAGCAAGGGCATACGTGCTCCAAAAGGAGACAAATACAAATGATTATGAAACAAGTCCCTGGAGGCAAAGGTGGAGCGTAGCTTTAGGACCTGTGAGTGGAACATCTGATGTGGTTGCTTTCAGTGTCGATCACGTGACAGGAAACCCCAAACAGCTTAATCAGTCCTTTTCTTTGTGTTTCCATTCACCTTAATGTGGTCATGGTCACAGAGCTGGTTTTGTTCCACTGAACAGAAATCTCGAAAGGGAAAGGACTAGGGGAGGAGGAGGCGAGGCTGGGGGTGGAGAGGGGAGAGCTCCTGAGGGTTTGCAGCTCTGCTCAGGGACAGCCCCCTGTTGGCTTCCTCCTTCTTCTGAGGAGGAGGCCATAGGATTATGGAGAGCCATGAGAGAGGGTCCCGGAGCGTGGCTCTGTGCCGCCTTCCAGGAATTTATAATCTCATGAGGAGGGAGGCTTGACTCCAGGGCCAGAGATGTGAAAGGTGCCCACAGAGTCCAACCCGGCAGGGTGGCTGATTAGATCTGACATGCAAGGGCCCCTTGTGTGTAGCCGGTCCTCGGTCTTCCCACCTGCCCTCTCCCTGGTGGACCTTAACTCACCTCAGTGGGTGCTTTTTCACTTCGAGGGTGCGGTGAGGGAAGATGATAAGGGGGTTGTTGTTGTTGTTGTTAGGTGCCGTCGTCGAGTCATGTCTGACTCATAGTGACCCTTATAGGGTTTTCAGTGGCTGATTGTTTCGGAATTGCCTTGGGAGTGGGTTGCCATGTCCTTCTCCTGTTTTTGTGGTTCTGGGAATCGAACTAGAGACCTCAGAGACTGCAGAGCGGTGCTCTACCAAATGAGCTAAATCTCAGCCCTGATATAGGGTGGTGGGGAGGAGAACTCGAGTTTTATAGAGGGAAGCCCAGAGGCCTGGGCCAGCTCAGTGCACACAGAGGCCAGAATGGGTGAGGTGGTCTGGGGCACCCTGCATGTGCCTGAGGCCAGGGCCAGGGCCGAGGCCAAGCATGCAAGAAAAGAGGCCTGCAATTGTCCAGGAAGGCTGGCTTACTGGTGCTTGAGGAGGTCCGCTCTGTTCTAGGCCACGTGTGTTCGGAACCAGGGAAAAGGGCAGGTGAGGAGGAGGGGGAGGAGAAGGCCTGCAGCTGGGTGGATGCCCAGAGAATGGTGGCACTTGGCCTGCTTCCCTGTCTCCTTCCCACCCCTAAGATCTGTTCCCAGAAGCTTGTATGGGAACTGAACGTTTCCAAGTGGATTCTATTTACACATCGTCCTCCATTAAGCTTTCTGGCAGGCTTTATCATTTCCCTTTGGTCCTCAATCGTCAGCATCCGAACTTCATCTTTAACCACCCTTGTCTCTTTCATCCTCAGCTCCCTGCCCTTAACACTACTGATCAACCTTTCCCATCCTTCTTCCTCATAACCTCTGGTATCCACCATTCTACTCTCAACTTTTATGAGATCGGCGTCTTTAGATTCCATATTTAATTTAAAATACATTTAAATATATATATATATATATATATATATATATATATATATATATATATATATATATGTGCCTGCAGCCTTAGCCCTGTGGCATCCGATCCCGTCAGATCTCGGAAGCTAAGCAGGGTCAGTCCTGGTTAGTACCTGGATGGGAGACCTCCTGGGAACACCAGGTACTGTAGGCTTGGGAGAAGAACCTGGCAACCCCCTCCCAAAAATCAATCTGCCATTGAAAACCCTATGAACAGCAGAGAATCACTGACAATAGTGTTTCCCCTGTTGAACAGAAGGTTGCTATGAGTCGGATACTGACTCGACTGCACCTAACAACAACAACATATATATATATATATATATATGGATATAGACATGTTTCTTTGCCTCCTTAAGCAGTTTACTGGACATAATCTAACTCTACGTTCATTCATCATAAAATGTTTATTGAGCACCCGCTATGTGGAAATATAATAATAAGCAAGACAAGCATGGAAATTAGATTCTATTGTGCCGAGAGAGACAGGAAACAGGATCACATCTCACAATGAAAACTGAGCTTATTCCAATTCTTACATCTAAACAACATGAAATATTAAACTTTCCCTTGAAAAGAATATACCTGAAAGCTGCGTAAGCTTCGAGCCAATTCTCACGATATGAGTTACAAATTCCTAGGATTATGCTCTGGGTTGCTTTCCAGGGTATTAAAACGTATAAAAATGATTTCTTCTAACACAATCTGAGGAGTTTTCCATTATGGATGGCTAACTATGCGCCAGAGCTGAGGGTTAGCTCAGTTGGTACAGCGCTGCTCTGTATTCTCTGAGGACCCGAGTTCCATCCCCAGAACCACAAAAACAGGAGAAGGACGTGACAATTCACTCCTGAAGCAATCCCAGAACAATCAGCCATTGAAAACCCTGTGAGATGGGAAAAACAGGAGACTATAACCCAAATTTGGGAGAAGGACCTGGCAACCCCCTCCCAGAAATCAATCTGCCATTGAAAACCCTATGAACAGCAGAGAAGCACTGACAATAGTGTTTCCCCTGTTGTACAGAGGGTCGCTATGAGTCGGATACCAACTCGACGGCACCTAACAACAACAACATAACCCAAATATGCATATGGGTTTTACTACATATTAGCCAAAAGTTCCTACAAACCTCGTAAGTTGATAAAACTGTAACCAAAAGTGATGTAATAGTTGCATAATGGAAAAAGCAAATGCTGTGTTACTCTGTACCCCACCAACATAAACCAGTAAAGAGGAAAGAAAAAGAGAAAACCCTATGAGGGTTGTTATGAGTTGGACCCAACGTGATAACACCCTAAACAACAACAATAACAACACTATATACCAGGCACTATTCCAAGGCCTTTGCATATATAATCTCTAATTCTTCAGATCTTTCTTTTTAAATTTAAACATACTTTTAACTAATACATTAAAACATCGAATTGTACATACTTCTAGAGTATCATGTGTACACACATATACATTGTGCACGGTTGACATGCTGTTGTTGTTGTTGTTGTTAGGTGCCGTCGAGTCGGTATCCGACTCATAGCGACCCTCATAGGGTTTTCTATGGCTGACTGTTTCGGGATTGCCTTGGGAGTGGATTGCCAGGTCCTTCTCCCATTTTTGCGGTGCTGGGAATTGAACTTGGGTCCTCAGAGACTGCAGTGCAGCACTCTACCAACTGAGCTAAATCCCAGCCCAGGGTTGACATGAGGGTAAGCATATCTGTCTCCTCAGACATTTCTCATTTCTTTGTGGTGTAAACCCTCAGAGTCCTTTCTTCTATCTTAGAAAAATATAATGGTATGTAATGATTATCTACAGTCACTCTACCGTGCAGCACCACATGAGAACTTCTTATTCCTCTCTAACTATAACTAAAGATCCATCGATAAACCTTCTCTCCCCAGCATCTGGTAGCCATTATGTACTCTCAGACAGCATTGTTTTGGATTCCACAACAGTGGATCATGTGGTATTTGCCTTTTTGCGTCCAGTTTATTTCACTTAGTATAATGATCTCTAGTTCCATCCATGATGTCACAAAATGACAGGATTTGTTTTGTTTTTATGGCTGAATAGTATTCTACTGGGTAGCTGTACCACGTTTTCTTTAACCACTCATCCATTGATGGACACTTAGGTTGATTTCATTCCTTGGATAATGTGAACTCATTTCTTTTGGATTTCTGACTATGTTAGTAATCACACCAAATGTAAATAAAAGATGCCCCATCTTGGTGGCTGTACGGAAGTTAACAGTGGCTGGGGGAGCAGTGCCATCCTGCAGCTTTGGAGGGAGCGTACTGTGTGGTGTGTTCTGGGAGAGGATGCGACCATCAACAGTGAGGGGAGTTCCTAAGGACATGGGCGAGATAAGGACTACTGAGCCATTGCTCCGCAGAGCCGGTCACTCTGGGCAATGGCCCTTGGTTCAGACATCCCTGTTGGAAAGAACTGTGGAAAATACCGAACTGACTGGGTTTCAATTCTGAGCTCTCCATGTTTAAATACAGAATTGCTGGGTTACCTTAGCCCCCAAACACAAACACACACACTTTGTCCAGGAATTCTGCCAGATGAAATGCTTTTATGATATCCAAGATCAGGTGTTTAAAGTCATATGATTCAAAAATAGCATGGGTAACAAAACAAAATTTTCAAACACCTGCTCTCTAAAAATCCTTGTGAATTGATTTGGTGTGGCAGGTGCCAAGGTCGCAGTTAATTTGATAACCAGTTATTTATCAGAAACGCAGCTGCTTGTGGGAATGACAGCTGAGTCGAACTTTGGTCTCAGTGGTAGTTTCTAAAGAAGCAGGTGGCGGAGAGGGGAACCCAGGACTGAGTTACACAAGCCAGTGTCTGGCTGTATTTTCAATGTGGTGTCATGACTTTGAGGGCAACAGCATGTCACTGTAGCAGGTGCAGCTTCCAGCAGGTTTGTGAGGTTCCCCTGAGTGGCCCCGGGAGAACTTACCTTTGGGTCTCAATGGCTGCTGTATCATTTTGGTTGCCCTTGGGTCTCCAAAGCACCATAAAATGCATGGTTCAGCTATGGGTGGAGCATATCAAATGGGAATATGAGTTGAGAGGTACTTAGGAGAACAAGTGGTGATGGTTTGAAGAAGAGGTTGGAGGAGGGAGGAACTTCTAGGTCTCAGACTGTTGATGTTGTTAGGTGCCATCCAGTCGAGTCCAACTCATAGCGACCCTCCTAGGGTTTTCAATGGCTGACTGTTGTGGGATTGCCTTGGGAGTGGGTTGCCATGTCCTTCTCCCATTTTGCGGTGCTGGGAATCGAACTTGGGATCTCAGAGACTGCAGAGCAGCACTCTACCAACTGAGCTAAATCCCAGCCTGGGTCTCAGACTAGGATGGGTAAAATGCAAGAAATGAGGCCCGAGGGAGCACTGGGGAACTCCAGAAAGAGATTGGGGACTATTGGTAGAAACTCAGTCATCAAATCTGGGGCTGAACTAGTTGCAAAGCAGACTTGATGCTGAACTGTGTGATGCATAGCTGGTCTAGAATATCCTTTGGTAGCCAATAAAGGTGAGACCTGAGTATTGGGAGCCAGGGAAACCCTGCTGAAGCAGATTCTTTGTCTTGCCTGGCAAGCAGACTGAGTCCAGCACTCTGTATCAGCATCTGCTGCCTTGAATCATAACGTACCAATGTGATTTCCACATGCCTCTCTGTCCCATCACCCCAACAAGGCTGGAGGCTGGAGGGTGTGGGCCATGCTGTGTACTTCTTTCCATTAGCCCCACCCCCTTCATCTTTTGGTTGATGGAATTACAGGTCTCGGTTCCTTCAATTTACACAGATATATATGTATATGTATATACATACACACATATATATCTGTATGTATGTTGTTGTTGTTGTTAGGTGCTGTCGAGTCGGTATCCGACTCATAGTGACCCTCATAGGGTTTTCAATGGCTGAGTTCTTCGGGATTGCCTCGGGAGTGGATTGCCAGGCCCTTCTCCCATTTTTGCGGTGCTGGGAATTGAACTCTGGTCCTCAGAGACTGCAGCGCAGTGCTCTACCCACTGAGCTAAATCCCAGCCCATCTGTATGTATATGTGTACATATAGTATATGTATATGTGTATACAGAACAAAATTGGGATGAACATCAGAAAGGAGAGTGGAGGTGACTCAATTCAAAGGTATAAAGTCCAGAGAGATACTGCTGCTCTGAGAAGATCACCATTCATTTTAGAAATAGTTTTGTCCTTTGAAGGTGGAAAGAGTCTCCGTGAAAGTCCCAGTGGACAGCTTTGTTTTGCACCTGCATAGTTTTACTCTCAGGCTTGGATTTAGCTCAGTTGGTAGAGCCCCGCTCTGCAGTCTCTGAGGTCCCAAGTTCGATTCCCAGCACCACAAAAACCGGAGAAGGATGTGGCAACCCATTCCCGAGGCAATCCCAAAACAATCAGCCATTGAAAACCCTATAAGGGTCGCTATGAGTTGGACGGGACTCAATGGCACCTAACAACAACAACAACAAGTTTTACTCTGTGTGGTCTCCATGTTGTTACAGTAATAATACCTATCTATGCTCATTATGGCAATGTTGAAAGAATCCTAGCTAGGATTCAAGGGGCCTGGCTTCTTCACCGAAAAGCCACTTACCTCTCTGAGCCTCCATAATTTATCTGTAAAACAGAGCTGTAACAGTTCTCTAAATGTGCTTGTGAGAACTGGCTAATGTATTTAAAGGTATTTTTATTATTTTTATTCTTTATTTTTTGAAACAGGGTCTCACTGTGAAGCTCAGGTTGATCTCAAACTCATGATTCTCCTTTCTCAGCTTCCAAGTGCTAGGATTATAGTATGCACCACCATGCCCAGCTAAAGTGAAAGGTCAAGGACCAAAATCATTTAAGAAAGTTATAATTATTTATTTTCCTAGCTATAACATGGGCTGTTATGCACTGGAAACAATGTACAAAATACAGATGGTTTGAATTTATTGTACATGCTGTTTAATTTTTTTCTTCCGTGGCAGATAATATTAGAGGCCTCTGAGGCCAAGTTTAAAAAGTCAAAGGAAAACATCAATGAAATGTCTGAGAGACTGTGAGCAGAACTCAGTCTCTTGATAAGGTATTTTCATTTCCACTTACTATTGACTAAGAACAAATACTAATGTAGGACTGGGTAGGAAGAGACACGTATTTTAACGGAAAGAAAGGCTTTCCAAGTCTTGATAACAGGCTACTTGAGCCATATTTCTGCTTGCCCAGAGAAACAAGGACTCTGTTGCCATTGGTTTCTATTTGAGTTTTTGCAAAGCTTGTTGATAACCCTATCATAATTCCACCTCTTTTTGGTATTTTTAAAATAGTATCCCCATGGGTATTTTGAACTACAAATGTTCCAAAGAATCCTAAGGCTATCGTTGCACAGCTGTATTAGGAGGGTGGTCCTGTTTTCAAGTAGGGATTTGTGATCACATAGGGCTTTGGGGACTTAAGCAGGAATTGTCAAAGTGCTGAGCAAAGTAAAAGGAGATGTGTGCTAATTAAAATAAAAATAGTTCTTAAAGAGCTGCATTAGCCTGAATGAAAAAAACATTAAAGGTGACACCAGGGGAGATCTGATAAAAGCACTAGCGAATCCTAGTAAAATTTTAGGGAACTAAGATAGCAATAATGGCAATAATGCCCACCAGAGGACATTAAGAAATGAGATTAAAACTTTCAGAGTCCCCACATGCAAATAATATGCCTATATCTCTACCATTTTATTAGAAATAACCAACTGAGAACTTAAAAAGATGAATATTCTGCTAGCATTTCAGAAAGCTTGAAAACCAAAAGGAGAAATAAGCTACCCCTGACTCTTAAAATGTTTTCATATTCCCTTCCATCTTTGTGTACCTGGAAGACCAAAATATGCAAGGAATCACCAAACTGAAGACAGTTAGGAAAAAGCTGACACAGGAGAGCCCTCTGCCCTTTTTCTACTCACCTAAAAGCAAGACATAGATTTACAAAGACAAATGCATCCTGTGCACTTCTACTAGGAAGAATATAATTTAGCCAAGGATGACAGCTTTGGATGCTTCTCAGCCTAAGGATGGTGCCCAAGGAATCTCCATGAGTGAGCTTCACTAACTAGACTTTTTCTGCCAGTTGTTGGCTTTTCCCCAAATTGCCTCCCATAGAGACTCAAAGTCCTTTTCCTTTATCTTGTCACATCTCAAAAAATGTACTGTTCTTTGTTGAAGATACTATGTTGTTGTTGTTAAGTACTGTCGAGTTGGGTCGACTCAGAGTGATCCTATGTACAACAGAACGAAAACACTCCCCGATTCTGTGCCAGGCACATGATTTTATTTATGTTTAAGCCCATTGTTGCAGACACCGTGTCACACCCTTACTCTCGTTGTTGTTCTTGTTAGGTGTGACTGACTCAGGTCCAGCTCATAGTGACCATATGTACAACAGAATGAAATACTCTCTGATTCTGTGCCAAGTATATGACTTTATTTATGTTTAAATCCATTGTTGCAGACACTGTGTCAATCCATGTAGTGGAGGATTTTCCTTTTTTTCATTGACCTGCCACTCTCCCAAACATGATGTCTTTCTCCAGGGATTGGTCCCTCCTGGCTTGTTGTTGTTGTTAGGTAGCATTGAGTTGGTATCCAACTCATAGCGACCCTCATAGGGTTTTCAATGGCTGAGTGCTTCGGGATTGCCTTGGGAGTGGATTGCCAGGTCCTTCTCCCATTTTTGCGGTGTTGGGAATTGAACTCGGGGCCTCAGAGACTGCAGCGCAGCACTCTACCCACTGAGCTAAATCCCAGCCCTCCTGACTACATGTCCAAAATATGTAAGATGCAATCTAGCCATCCTTGCTTCCAAGGAGCACTCTGGTTGCACTTCTAGGACAGATCTGTTGGTTCTTTTGGCAGTCCGTGGTGTGTTCAATATTCATCTCCAGTACCATAATTCAAAAGCATCAATTCTTCTGTCTTCCCTATTCAATGTCCAGCTTTCACAACCATATGATGCGACTGTTATATAAAACAGAAACATAGCAGTTTGTTATCACTATCAAGTATTACATGTTGCATATAATTGTGAGTTATGCTTTTATGTGAGCAGCAGTGCAGTAGGTTTGTTTATACCAGCATCAGCATAAACATTGTACACAGCATCCCTAGACAATAAGAATTTTCTAGCTCCATTTTAATCTTGTAGGACCAATGTTGTACATGTGGTTCACCATTAAAACATCATTCTGCAGTCAAAGGCTGTGTACATACTAATAAACTTTTGTGTGTTTCTCTCTTGCTAATCTGTCTTTTGTTACTGAGGTTCTTCCATCTAACAACCTATCGGGGTTATTTTCCTCCTCCATCTATTTACTTATCTTCAAAGTTGCAGTTGCGTATTTCAAGTAGATTATACTTTTCACATTGTCACGGTCTTCAGAGTCATAGTTTTTAACGTCCATATTTGGCTTTCTCACTTTCTTCACTGGCTGCTTCTCCATGTTCCCCAAGCATATTAAGATTTCTTCATCTTAAAAAAAAAAGTCTTCCTTAGCTCTTTATTTTAAATGGAAAGATTTGATACATATTGCCAAGAGAAAAAAAAACTCAAGAGAAAAAAAATGTATGTGGACTGTTACTCACCCCTTACAAGTTACATATCCTTTTTGATTACAGTAAGAACTGATTATTTAAATTATTCTACTTAGGCAAGGTTGTAGTTCTACCAAAAGCAACATTTTGTGCTTGCTTTAGGAATTCTTTGGCAGCTTTCTCTTTCTGTTAGGCCCGCTTATCTTCCCCATATCTCTTAAGCTGATGGAAAATTATTTCCATGTTCTGCCCTGGGACACAACTCTGTGAAGTTGTAGCCTCAACTTTCTAATTCAATAACTACCAGGTGTCCACGTGGAGGATTCAAGGAAGGATTTTTTTTGTGTGTGTGTGGTACTGGGGGTTGAACCCCATGCTCTGCAAGTGCTGGACCACTGAGCTACACCCCAAGCCCAATTTTTTTTTTTTTTTTTTTTTTTTTTTTACTTTTTTGAGACAGGGTCTTGCTAAATTATGCAGACTACCTCTGGTCTTGAACTTGCGATCCTCCTGCCTCTACCTCCCAAGCCGCTGGGATTATAGGCGTGCGCCACTGTACCCAGCTCAAGGAAGGATTGATGCAACCCCCTCAGACATGACCACAGAGCTCAGCCTTAGCCCTGCTCTTCCTTCTCCTAAATTGCCTCTATATCGAAGTCATCGATTGGCCTGAGACCTTCCTGCCCCTCGGTAGGTTTGTAGGGAAAAGAGTCTCCCCTTCCCCTCCACACAGCTCCCATCCTTTTTAGGGCTCAGAGGGGACTCGGTGCCCTGGCAGTTCTCTAAGGAGATGCTCCAATTTCCAAGTTCTTTCTAGCTCTCTAACATTAATTCTTTTAGGTTTGTAAGCGGGAACAGGGGTTTTCAGCTACTTCTGTTCAAAATGAGACTATTTGCCCTGCCACCATTATAAATAACCTGTGCAATAATTTTTCACTGAAGCAGGGAGGAGGATAAGACTAAACCAACTTGCGTTGGGAGATAAATCAAAAATACTAAGCTCACCATGTCTGCTTTAGTCCCTAAATTAAAATGAAGCCAGAAACTTCTGTCAGTCTAGGATTCTAGGCTTCGTAATCCCTTCCTCTCCCAATGGAGTCACTTGATATTTGTACCCGCCCCTTTTTCTCTCTCTCCATCTTTCCCTTGAACCCAGGCCTTGTGCTTACTCAGCAAGTGCTCTACCACTGAGCCACGCCCTCAGCCCCCTTTTAATTGTTTTACTTTCAGACTTGCTAAGTTGTGCAGGCTGCAGGCTACTTCTGGCCTCAAAGCTATGATCCTCCTGCCTCAGCCTCTGGAGTTGCTGTGATTCCAGGTGTGCGTCACTGCTCCCGATTGTCACTTGACTCTTACGTGACTCTCACAAAAAATCTGCCCTGATGTTTGCAACATATGGTTACTGGTATCCAACCACATGTTATGACTTTTGAGGCCCTGATAATCACGTAAGAGAATCACTGTTTTTCCACCAGGGCAGCTGAGGTAAACTTGCTACTTTGGGGGGCATTTTTTTTTTTAAATATCTATCATGAATTTAGTAATTTATTTGTGCATCTTCTTTCTGAAGTCTGATTCCCGTGAACTCCATGGAGAATAACCTTCTTTTCTTTCCTCAAAGCTTTTGTTTCTAAGTCTTCTCCAATCCTGCACGGGCAGTCTGGTATTTCATGCTGGAATGCGGAGGTGATGGGCACCTGTTGTTTCAGGGTCTCAGCCACCACTGAGGCTGAAAGGCTTCTGTCATAACATTCTGCTAACAAGTCAGATGCGGAGCTGGGACTTGAAGCTGGGAAATTTGAAGCAAGCCCAATTTCTACTCACTACTGTCCCCTGGTGGTCCTAAAGTTAAGTGCCCCAGCTTCCTATCTCTGTCTAATTGAATTTAGACTTTCCTCTCTCTTGTGGTGATCCACGGTGTGGTCACCAAGGCCTCTATTTCTCGTAGGTGACCTTGGGAAAGGACGTTTGTGACAGGAGGCACTTGTCCCAGCATCTGTAAAACCCCACTGTGGGAGCTGCCATGGAAGAAATTTAACTCTGGGGAGCAAAGTAAGTCGGCATTAACCTCGTTAACCTCACTGTACCCAGGTCCTGGAGAAAGATGTGGCAACCTACTCCCAAGGCAATCGGGAAACAGTCTGCCATTGAAAACCCTATGAGGGTGGCTATGAGTCGGACTCGACTCGACGGCACCTAACAACAACAACAACAACCCAGGTCCTACCTGAGTTCTAGCCTCTGCAATTCCTTCTTCTTCTACAACTCCAGTCCCTTGATTTCCGGACGCAAGATCTTGTCCTAACCAGAAGGAGGCACGTGGCTCTGGCCAGTTTCATTCTGAGACCTCTTTCCTGAGAAACCCCCGGGGCCACAATGGGCCCTGTTTTTACCACTGAATCTTGACCTTGGACCCTTGAACCATGCTTGTAGTAAACTTCCCAGGATCCTGTTTCTTCAGAGGACTCAAATCTAGAACTGGAGGCGAGGCCTCTTCTACCTGTTTCTAATTTGGGTCCCCAGTTTTTCCTGGGCTGCACTGTCTGGTTGGAATGCTCTGACAGCCCCATGAGCAGTCTCGCTTCATTGAGCTGCACTGTGCCCTAGGATTACCACATCTGCCTGCCAGACAATGCCTCTTGTGAACACTCAGTGGGAAGTTCTGCTAGGGTAGGCCCTGCTGGGTCCCGGGATCTGACAAGGAGTCTTTGTCTGATGTGAATATCGCGCGTGTTCCCAGTTGGGTCGGACTGGTCCCTATTCCATTTGGCTCACAGTTCATTTCTTAAAAACTGTTTGTTTATCCACTCTCTTGTTGCTGCCATGACTTCAATAAGAAAATAGGACAGGCCCCCAAGCAAAGGGCAGTTTGGAGGGATGATCAAGAATCTTGGGCCTCTTTCTCCCCATACAAATCTCTCTTCCCACTTAATGGCTTCACCACACATAAACATTCACTCCTGCTGCTGTGGGCTAGAGGGAGCAGAGCATGTTTAGTGTGCCGTACAGGATAAGGGGCCAGATAAAACCAGCCCCTGGCCTGAGGGGCACCTGCTGGAACTTAGTGACTTCAGGCAGAACACCTAGCTCATCTCTTTCCAGGTGAGGGACTGTCACACCACCGTCCTCTTAGCATTGACCATCAGTTCCGCCATATTATAGTCTGAGCACTGCCACCCCCACCCTGGTCCCACTCCAAGACATCTGTTGAAGCACCCCTCTCAACGTGGGCTCCACACCTGAGCTTAGCACGTGAGTCCTGTTTTGCACCTGATGAACCCCTCTGTGTCTCTGGCTCACCTGCTGCATGCACCTGCTATCCGGCTCAGCCTGACCTGGGAGTCCCATGAGCATAATAAATGTTAGCATACTATCTGCAGCAGGTGACTGAAGTGGGGCTGATCTGTCCTCACGTCTCTCATACTCATTATTAAAAACAAACAAAACCTGTAAGATCAATGGTGCGCCAGGATCTCTGCAAAGAGGTCCCAGCTTAAGTCACAGTCTGGCAGGAGGAGCAGACTTAACAGAAATTGTTTTTTCATTTTTCATTTCTTTATAAGTTTTATTTCTCTCAGCCGAGCTTTGGCTCAAATGCTTTTTATTTTTGAGAGAACGTATCCATCTTACTTCCAAACCAACTCTTTCATCATCTTCTCTTTCTCTGAAAGAAAACCATAATCTCCTAGCTGTGCATGTCTGTAAGGTTATAGTTGTATAGACGGTTCTGTTCATTTGTTCCCATATCCAACCAGTCATCCATATCTGCTCCTTTCTTCTCTTCTTCCTTGCTCCATCCCTTTCTTTCTTTTTCCTTCTCACTTTCCCTCCCTTCTTTCATCCCTCCCTTCCTTTTTTTCTTCAATGCTTACTATATCCTAGGAACTGGGCTAAGACACATGAAGTCATGATGTTAAACATAAGTGACAACTGGCAGAGGGATTGTCCACTTAAAGATACTATCAGCTTCTGGGTGCTGTGGCGCCTGCCTGTAATCCCAGTGACTTGGGAGGCTGAGGCAGGAGGATTATAAGTTTGAGGCTAGAGACAGCCTGTGGAACTTCTCAGATAAATACATGTTGTTGTTGTTGTTGTTGTTGTTAGGTGCTGTTGAGCCGGTATCTGACCCATAGTGACCCTCATAGGGTTTTCAATGGCTGACTGTTTTGGGGTTGCCTTGGGAGTGGATTTCCAGGTCCTTCTCCCATTTTTGTGATGCTGGGAATTGAACTCAGGACCTCAGAGACTGCAGCGCAGCACTCTACCAACTGAGCTAAATCCCAGCCCCAAATAAATACATACGTGTAACTAAACAGCAATTGTTATTTGGTGTGATAATCAGCTGTCAAGTTCAATCAAAAAGTCAATGGTGGTCTGGGGGTTTAGCTTAGTGGTAGAATGTGTACATTGTGTCTAAGAGCCCATGGGTTCATCCCCAGCACCAAAACAAAGGAATAAGTTTCCTCTGAAGCATGTGACTTGCAATGACTCCATCTGAGACAGACAAGGGGGACCCACTTCTCCTTGAGGTGCTGAGTATACAGTATTGTTAATACACTGTTAAAAATCAACATTAGTGTTAATGATGAGGTGTTTTTTTTTTTTTTTTCATTTTTACTGTAAGTACTCCTTCTGCTTATTTTCCATCAAGGAAGCATAGATATTGGGGGAAGGGTGATCTCACTCTCTAATTGGCAGCTGTTAGACTCTCCCTGGCTGCCCTGGCTTCTTTGAGACAACACTCAGAAGTAGACAGATGAACCATCTTTATACTAGCACTGGTAGTTTTGAACCCTTCATGGATGCCTTAAGGAAGATGTGTGATAATGGCTGCCACAGCACAACTCCAGCTCCTGAAGGTGCAGCCCCAGCCATGGCTGTTTTGAACAGTTTGCAGTTCACACTGGACTTTTTGCTATCACAAACTGCCGTGAACTCTAGATGTCCCTGTGACCAACCCAGGCCAGACGGAGAACACTTCTGCTGACAGCCCAGCAAAGGGACTGCTATGACTGGCGCAAAAGCAACTCTGTGATTGGGCACCAAGGTACTATGCTGTGACTGGTGAAAACACAAACCTTAATTTGCACGAGAGGTTTCTGTGATTGGTACAAACTCCCCTCCTTTGGCTATACAAGGAGAAGGCGATTTGGGTCACTGAGTGAGCTAGCCAGGAGACGCCCTCCTGTGTTGCCCCCTGATGTTGCAACATGAGGTCGAGTAAAAGTCTTCTCTTGAGTGGTTTTTGCCTACCTTTGATAGTGTGGGCTGAGCTGATAACACAAAGAAGCAGTGGAGACAGCAGAGCAGCAGTGATGGCAAGGGCAAGGAACAGCAGAGACAGGGGAGCCACAGTGGCAGTCGCAACAGAGTAGCCAGAGCACTGAGCTGCAGAGTCAGCAGAGCAGCTGACTGCTTGTCAGCTGAAGAAGAGAGGAGGCTGCAAGACCAGCGACCGGCAGCAGCAGTAGGGCCACAACAGCTGCTGCCTGAATGATAGCAACAGTGACAGTGACCATAGCAATAAGAGGCAGCTGAAAAGTTCAAGACAGCAACCAGGAGAGGATGAAGGTGGCAGTGGAAGAGAGAAAAGGCTGTAAAGAACCGGAAAAGAGAGCACCCAGGCCCTGTCGCTAGAAGAGTTCCAGAGAGCTTTTGAGTCTCCTGACCTCCTGGGCCCATTTAGGAGCTGTAACGCTTGGAAAACTGAGGAATTTCGACTTCTTTAGCCTGCATAACAGTTTTAACACTGTAAGGTGCCACTTGCTGCTCCTCCCATCCGACTGCTGTCACTGCTCACTGCTGTCAAACGCTCAGAGATACAGAGGCTGCCAAAGGTCAGCACTGGCTGGGCTTCTCCTTGCCCAGGTGGAGCAAAAGAACCCAGAGCCACTGACTGGTGACACATTCAAGGCTCCATGTGTTTGTTTTGAGAAGGCCCCTGGCTGGCCCCTCAGGCCCGCCTTGTGAATGCCTCTGGCTCTTGGAAAACGGAGGAGCCCTGCAATGGACCCCACTTGTCTCCTCCCACGCTTTGTGTCCTGCACACACCTGGGTAGGACCTGCCTCACCTTACTACTCAAGTTGCAGGGGATGTTGGCTGCTGCTGGGAAACCAGGAGGAGACAATGAAAAAGAAAGGGCAGCGGGCCAGGAAAAAGAGGAAGTTGGTGCAGTTGGATGATAATAGGGATTTTTTTCTTTCTTCTTCTTTTATTTTTTTGGCTGAGAGATAAGGGTGTTTTTGTTAGTTTAAGGGTGGCTGGGGCTCATAGCAGTTATCTGGCCAGATTTTGTTTATGGATGGCTCCAGACTTTGAGACCTGGCAAGTGCTGGCACTAAGCAAAACTGAAGTGTTTTTAGCACAGAGCAAAATCCCCAGAGTCTCCTGTTTATAGCTAGAGTGCTCAAGTCTGCAGAGGGAACAAACACGCAGGCCAGGCTGCAGGAACTCTGCAGAGGCACTGCCACTTCTGTGTGGGTTTTGCTAAGACAGAACTGGGGAAGCACCCTGACAGTGTCAAGGCGGAGCTCTGTTGCTCTCTGGTTTGGCGGCCATTAGCTGCATCGTGGTTGTTGTTGTTAGGTGCCGTCGAGTCAGTATCCGACTCATAGAGACCCTCATAGGGTTTTCAATGGCAGACTGTTTCGGGATTGCCTTGGGAGTGGATTGCCAGGCCCTTCTCCCATTTTTGCGGTGCTGGGAATTGAACTTGGAACCTCAGAGACTGCAGTGCAGTGATCTACCAACTGAGCTAAATCCCAGCCCTTAGCTGCATTGTTGTTGTTGTTAGGTGCCGTCGAGTCATAGCGACCCTCATAGGGTTTTCAATGGCAGACTGTTTTGGGATTGCCTTGGGAGTGGATTGCCAGGCCCTTCTCCCATTTTTGCAGTGCTGGGAATTGAACTCGGGACCTCAGAGACTGCAGCGCAGTGCTCTACCAACTGAGCTAAATCCCAGCCCTTTGTGACCAGAAGGGCTATGAAACCTTCTCTGTGCTCCCAGGGGGAACTGCTACTTCCTCCTGGCTTCCTGTAGGTCTTTGTACAAACCTGCACCGTGCATCTGCCCTGCCAGGATTGTCGGCAGGGCCTGCCTCTCTTCATTCATTCTTGTATCCAACTCAGGGCCTGGCACATAGTCAAACTGCAAAAGGGGTTTGTGGAATGCATAACAACGAATGAATGAACTGACTCTGAGCTGCCCAAATCAAAGCGGGTCATTCATGCAGCCCCTTGTAAGTCGAGTTTCCTTAGGGCCCTTCCTGTGTTCAGAAAGGCAACACAGCCAGGCACAGTGCCGCATGCCTGTAATCCCAGCAGCTCGGGAGGCGGAAGCAGGAGGATCTCAAGTTCGAGACCAGAGGCAGTCTGCGTAATTTAGCGAGACCCTGTCTCAAAAAGTAAAAAAATGGGCTGGGGTGAAGCTCAGTGGTCCAGCATTTGCAGAGCATGCAGGCGCAAGGCCCTGGGTTCAACCCCCAGTACCACAAAAACCAAAACCAAAACAAAAACAGAAAGGCAACACAGAGGAGCGAGAGGTCGGCTCAGTAAACCCCAGTTCAAACACTTGTTTTGATACTTGCCGGTGTTTTCTCCTATTTTCTCCCCAAGTGCTCTACTCCTGAGCAATGTTTTCACTGTTCATGGCCTGCCTTTAGCATCCAAAGGGAGGGTCGACTCTTCCGTGAGATGATGAGGTGGTGTCGGGTCTTCCTGGCGCACACTCTGTGTAGGTTGCAGCAGGCCCCATGCAGACATGACACTTTTCTGTGGAGCCATCCTATAATTGGCAATATGAGTCATGTCTCAGAGATCTGCTGTCTTATAGCTTTGCCGATTCCCTGCTCTTCCTCCATCGAGGTGCAGCCTTGCAAGCTGTAACGCAGGCAAAGCAAAAACTTCTCTAAGCTCTGCACATCGCTTACCTTTGTTATTTGGGGCACAGGATTCATTGGGAATTTGGCAAGACCACTGTGTGCTTGCAGAGGCCTGGGGACAGATCAGAGGGCCTCAGTGGTCAGGAGCTTCCTACCTGGTTCCCAACCCACTTGTAGAGCTCACAGGGAAGGGAAACGTGCTTGCAAACTTAATTAGGTTGTTGTTAGGTGCCGTCGAGTCATGTCTGACTCATAGCGACCCTCATAGGGTTTTCAATGGCTGATTGTCTCAGATTGCCTCGAGAATGGATTGCCAGGTCCCTCTCTCATTTTTGCAGTGCTGGCAATCGAACTCAGGACCTCAGAGACTGCAGAGCAGCGCTCTACCAACTGAGCTAAATCCCAGTCCGTTGCAAACTTAATACATGTTACAAGACTTCTTCATATGGTGGTGACTCACAGGCAAGAAGGCCACACTTCATCCCCAAGAGAGCTTATAGTTCCACAGGGAGTTGACCTATGCCCAGATAGCCATACGACAAGGCTACATGTGTACATGGTACCAGCGATGGCAGTGGGGGGTCAGAGAAAGATGGAACCAAGACCCTACATTGGAATAGTCTTATCTCATTTTATTCTTACTACAATCCAGCATCATGGGAAGGGACAGGATTTTCCCATTTTCCAGTTGAGTAAATTGAAGTTTGGAGAGGTGCATGATTGGCTAAGGTTGCACAGATACCGAGTAACTAAACGAGGGCCAGAACTCCATCAGTCTCTTCCCTTTGGCTCTGTGTTCTTTCCATCGTGCATGCTACCGTGTGCAGGACGCTGGAGAAGTAAAACCAAGACAGAAGTAATAAGGAATGAAAAGATAAAATGGTCGAGAAACTTTGGAAAATAAATGGACAGGACCAAGATTAGAGCTGTGTCATAGGTTGGAGGAAGATGGTTTTGCCTCAAGCAGGCATTGTTGTTGTTGTTAGGTGCCGTCAAGTCGGTATCTGACTCAGCGACCCTATGCACAACAGGCGAAACACTATTGTCAGCGCTTCTCTGCTGTTCATAGGGTTTTCAATCATGGATTGATTTTTGGGAGTGGGTTGCCAGGTCCATCTCCCAAGCCTAGAGCACCTGGTGTTCCCAGGCAGTCTCCCATCCAAGGACTAACGAGGCCCGACCCTGCTTAGCTTTCGAGATCTGATGGGATCGGATGCCACAGGGCTACGGTTGCAGGCCAAGCAGGCATAGCAAACTGAAAAGAGGAAGTGGACACGATCCTAAGGGGGCCATAGGATTACAACTTGAAATATGAGCTAGTTAAGGTACAGCCGCCTGCAGCCATAGCCCTGTGGAATCTGATCCCGGCAGATCTCGGAAGCTAAGCAGGGCCGGGCCTGGTTAGTACCTGGATGGGAGACCGCCTTGGACACCAGGTGCTGCAGGCTTGGGAGAAGGACCTGGCAACCCCCTCCCAAAAATCAATCTGCCATTGAAAACCCTATGAACAGCAGAGAAGCACTGACAATAGTGTTTCCCCTGTTGTACAGAGGGTCACTATGAGTCACCTAACAACAACAACAAGGTACAGCCAATCAGATTGGTACCATTCATCTATATACTTACGTCTGGCAGTGAACGTGTAGAAATCCTGGTTACGTAAATATGCTGCAAATTCAGGTAGCCCAAATTAGACAAGTCTCTTTGGGGCCCAGGATGAGTTTTCCTTAGGTTACATAGTAGCTGTATATTGTTGTTGTTGTTGTTAGGTGCCGTCGAGTCGGTATCCGACTCATAGCGGCCCTCTGTACCACAGGGGAAACACTATTGTCGGTGCTTCTCTGCTGTTCATAGGGTTTTCAATGGCAGATTTATTTTTGGGAGTGGGTTGCCAGGTCCTTCTCCCAAGCCTACAGCTTCTGGTGTTCCCAGGCGGTCTCCCATCCAGGTACTAACCAGGCCTGACCCTGCTTAGCTTCCGAGATCTGACGGGATCGGATGCCACAGGGCTACGGCTGCAGGTAGTAGCTGTATAGGAAGGCCAAACCGTGAAGAGCAGAGGAGCACCATTGGCAAAGCCTGGAAGGAACAACATTTATTACACAGTGCGGCTGTTTCTCAATTCTTTGCAGAATGACTCTTTCTGATTCTGTGCTTCCTCCTTCCTCTGGGCTCAGAAGTCACTGTCCAGCAAGATATAAGGGCAAATTATTCCTAACAGGAGACTAAAACTGTGTTACCCTCTGCAGGGCCCTCTCTTGTCATGCTTGTTTAAGGTTGTGAGCGTAATGATTGGGTTATTGTTGCTGTTGTTAGGTGCCTTCAAGTTGGTATCTGACTCATGGTGACCCTCATAGGGTTTCCAATGGGTGACTGTTTCGGGATTGCCTTGGGAGTGGATTGCCAGGCCCTTCTCCCATTTTTGTGGTGCTGGGAATTGAACTCGGGGCCTCAGAGATTGCAGGGCAGCGCTCTACCAACTGAGCTAAATCCCAGCCCCCAATGATTGGGTAGAAAGGAAGAAAAGGGCTACAGGATGGAAAAGCACAGGGAAGAAAATCACTGGAGATGAAGTGTGGGATGTTCAGGCTGATGGAGCTCCTAGCACTCCAAGCTACTGGAGTGGGGTCCAGGAGAGAAATGAAAAGGCCACCAATGAGTGGCTAGCAGTTGAGAATATGACATCCAAAGGGACATGGTAACTTAATGAGACTCTGATTCAAAATAAAACATAGAAAATAAAAATTGAACTGGGGGTGCAGCCCAGTGGTAGAGTGCTTGCAAAGTATGTGTGAAGCCCGGGGTTCAACCCCCAAGCCCCCCCTTCAAAAAGCCCAAGGTCTCTGTTGTTAAATGCATACACATTTAGGTTTGTTATATCTTTTTGGAGAATTGACCCCTTTATAATCTGATGTTATTGTCTTGATAATATTTCTTATTCTGAAGTCTATTTTGTCTGAAATTAATAATAACCCCAGCTTTCTTTTTGGCCTTCTCTGAGTTATTTGAAGATTTTTATGATTCCAGTTTTCTTCTTTTTGTGTGTATCTTTCTTTCTTTCTTTCTTTCTTTCTTTCTTTCTTTCTTTCTTTCTTTCTGCTTTTTTGACTTTATTGGTAAATGGTAGTGGGGTACAGAGTAATACAGCATTTGCTTTTTCCATTATGCGACTATTATATCACTTTTGGTTACAATTTCATCATCTCACACGGTTTCCCATGTACTCATGAAGTTTTATCATTTACATTGAGATCATCCTCTCCCCCTTTATCCCTCTACATTGATTCTCCTCCCCATCCCACCTTCCACAATCTTTGATTCCCTTTGCTAGTTCCCTCCCTCCTCCTTTCTACTCTTTATATAATCCCTTCTTTGCTAAATTTAACTGTGCCACTGTGGCGCATGCCTGTAATCCCAGCAACTCGGGAGGCAGAGGCAGGAGGATGACAATTTTGAGACCAGAGGCTAAGTTTAACTGTGCATTTTATATATCATCTTATGTATATGACTTTTCTTCCTTTGAGTAAGATTCAGCTCCCACATATGAGTGAGAACATATTGCTCTTTTAGAGCCTGTGTTTGTTTGCTTAAGATGATGTTCTCCAGTTCCATCCATTTTGCTGGAAATGACATTATTTCATTTTTTATTGCTGAGTAGTATTCCATTGTGTATACGTACCATAATATTTTTTATCCATTTTTCTGTTGATGGGCATCTTGGTTGGTTCCATATCCTTGCTATTGTGAAAGTGCTGCATTGAATATGGAGATGCAGGTGTCTCTGTGGTATGGTGACTTGTCTCCCTTTGGGTAAATTCCCAGGAGTGGCACAGCTGGGTTGTGTGGCAGTTCTATTTTTAGTTTTCTGAGGTTTCTCCATATTGATTTCCAAAGTGGTTAAACAAATTTACCCTCCCACCAACAATGTAAGAAGCTTCCTTTTTCTCCACATCTTCACCAGCATTTGTTATGTGTTTTGTTGATCTTGGCCATCCTTACTGGAGTTAGGTAGAATCTCAGAGTTGTGTTGATTTGCATTTCCCTAATTGCTAGGGATAGTTAGCATTTTCTTTTCATGAGATTCCTAGCCTTAGGGACGTCTTCATTTGAGAACTGTGATTCTAGTTTACTTCTATTGACTTATTATTTCTAATTCCTTAAAAGCATCTGTAGTAGTTCCCCTGAGTTTTACAACACACGTTTTAGAATAGTCTGAGTCTACCTTCACCTAATACCCGAGCAGTTCACCTGCAGAGTAAGGATGTGAATGCAGATAGTCACGACTCCTTCCCCGATCTTTTCTGCCACCATTGTCACCTATTCTGCACAAAATCCTTACTATTGTTATTGCCTCAGAGTGTCAAGTTTTTAGAGCAATTAACAATGAAAAGGAAATTTTATTTTACCTTCATTTATTGCATTTCTGACGCTCTTGGGTTCTTTGTGCAGATCCAAATTTTTAACTCCAGAGGATGCAAAAAAAAAAAAAAAAAAAAAAAAAAAAAAAGGGTATATTGGACTGCAAAGCTCCCATTTTGCTGTTTGAAGAATGTGGCAGAGGCCTGTTCTGCTCCCTCCTGTCTCCCACGCAGATCATTTGGTAGCCTTCTGGGGAGAGTGTGTAAACTGTTCCAACACCACAGCAGGGGCAAGACTTGAAGCTGGGCAAGGCCTCCCAGATCTTCTCTTGTGCATGGCACACACTGTGCCATGATCTCAAACTGATCATAAACGTGTGCAGTTGTTAGATTGGTTGGAGGTTCTGTTGCACACTCACGCCTCTGTTATTGTACTTATCCGACGTTCTTGTGCTTGAATTTCAAATACCACTTCAAAGTGATCTTGTGCTTCCACCATTTTGGTTGGTCAGCCTGTCACATGGTGGCGCTAGCATTCATGTGATTAACGCCATCTCTTGAGCGAACATTGACACATACTACCACAGTTCAATTCAAAAAGTAATATGTAGATAACATCTCTTAAATGGGTTTTTGGCACCCCTGGTATATCACATTCCTTCTCTTTGAAGAATTTCCTCTAATATTCCTTGTGGTGTAGGTGTGCTGGCAATGGAGTCTATCCACTTTTGTTTGAATACTTCTATTTCTCTTTGATTCTGAAGGATATCTTTTCTGGGTAGAGTTCTGGCCAACAGTTTTGTTCTTTTCTTTTCTTTTCTTTCCTTTAGGATGCAACTCCATTGTCTTCTTGCTTTTGTGCTGTAGCAAGAAGTCATCTGTAATTTTTATCTTTGATTTTGAGCCGGGCACAGTGGCGCATGCCTGTAATCTCAGAAGCTTGGGAGTCAAAAGCAGGAGGATCACAAGTTCAAGACCAGAAGCAGTCTGTGTAACTTAGCAAGACCCTGTCTCAAAAACTGAAAAAATGGGCTGGGGGTGCAGCTCAGTGGTCCAGCACTTGCAAAGCATGCATGAAGCCCTAGGTTCAAAACCCAGTACTGAAAGAAAAAAAAAAAATATATATATATATATATCTTTGATTTTCTATAACGTGTCTTCTTTTCTCTAGATACATTGAACTTTTTTCTTGGTTTTCAGCAGTTTGAATATGATATTCCTAGGTGTGACATGTGCGAGTCTTTTTTAAAAAACAATTTAAAATCTTGATTTTTTTTGAGCCCTTTGATTCTATGTTTTGGCACTTATGACTGAATTTGGAAAATTTTGAGCTATTGCTTTTTTTTTTTTTTCAAATATTTTTTTCTCCCCCATCCACTCTTACTTCTTCTGAAATTCTAATTATGTGCATGATAGGCCATTTTATGTTGTCCCATAGCTCTTGAGGTTTTTTGTTTGTTTGTTTGTTTTCTGCACTACGGGGGGCTGAACCCAGGGCCTCACACATACTTAGCAAGCACTCTACCACCAAGCTGCACGTCCAGCCCATTTTTTTGTTTCTTATTTTGAGATAGTCTCACTAAGTTACATAGGCTACCTCTGCCCTTGAACTTGCGATGCTCCTACCTCAGCCTCCAGAGTTGCTGGGATTATAGGCATCCACCCCTGCACCTGCCTGAATGCTTTATCTTTTTTGTTCATTCTGTTTTGTTTTGTTTTTTTTTCTCTTTAAATTTTAGTTGACACTATTTCTCTGAACTGTTTCCAAATTCATGGATTCTTTTCTTGGTTGTATTGAGTCCACTAATGTACCGCCAAACACATTCTTTAATTCTATCCCAATGTTTGTGATTTCTAACATTGCCATGTAATACTTTCATAGTTTCCATCTCTGCTGAAATTACCTACCTAATCATGTATGTGGTTGCTGTTGTTAGGTGCCGTCGAGTCGGTATCCGACTCACGGCGACCCTCATAGGGTTTTCAATGGCTGACTGTTTCGGGATTGCCTTGGGAGTAGATTGCCAGGTCCTTCTCCCATTTTTGTGGTGCTGGGAATTGAACTTGGGACCTCAGAGACTGCAGTGCAGTGCTCTACCAACTGAGCTAAATCCCAGCCCCTCCCATGCTATCTACCTTTTACGTGAAAACCTTTAAGATATTAATCACAGCTAATTTTAAATTTCCTGTTTCACACCTGAGTTGTTGGTTGCTTTGTGCCTTTGGTCTCTTTCCTTACTTTTTTGTTCACCTTGTACATTTTTGTTTGCCTCATACCTTTTGTTAACATCCACATGTTAAACAGGACATTACATACCGAGGTTAGTAATTTTTTGGCTTGGCGTTGAGCGTTCCCTTCCTTCTGCTTGCCCTTAGTGTGGGGAATGATGTTACTCTAGCAAGGAATAGGGTTACGTCTAAAGCCTGCTGTTGCTTTGGTTACCTCTGTGCACCCTAGACTTCAAACTCCTCTAGTGATACGTTGTTTTTATCTCTCTGCTTATCTTTGCATCTTTCTTCTACACCGCTGCCTAATGAGCATCTATTTCCCAAAACTCCCCCACCAAATTCCTGTTATCTTAATACATGTCAGTATGGGGGCAAAGGGCAGGGAAGAGGTCTTCTCTGGGGTTCTCATTAACACACTTTTTATAACTCCCTAGATCTCTAAGCTGAAATTGAGGGTGTGCCATGGCTGTACGAGTTGAAATCCTCTATCCTTGCTCACAGCTTAGACACTGAGGACTGAAACTACTTTTGCTCTAGAAAGTTTACATCTATAGGAACATGACTACCATTTCACTTTTTTTTCTTCGGTACTAGGGGGTTGAACCCAAGGCCTTGCACATGCTAGGCAAGTGCTCTGTCACCATGCCCAGCCATTTCACTGTCTTTATGAACATAACTGTATTATTCCAGGACACTCTTGTCTAGCAAATCTTGATTCCTCTTCACAAAAACCTCCTGAAAGATCCACCAGCTCTTTATCAAAAAGCATCAACAGATAGTTTATGCTCTGTGATTCAGAATCCCTCACCTCAAATTCCTCACCTTGTGGTTTTACACTAATAGATCATGATCCGAAACCTATATCATAATCCTTCCTCCATTTTAATCAAGGCTTTCCCTTCCCCTGCAATGAAAGGTGTACTTTAATTCAGTCTCTCAATAGTCAATAAAATCCTACTTTGCTTTCTCATTCCAAGACACCATAAAAAGTTTTGTGAAACTGTTTTCTACCTTACCCACATAAGCAATGAATTTGGCTTTGTCTTATCAGCAGGTGTCATGATATTTGGAGGAACAGCATTTGACAAAAATTTTATGGTGTATTTTTCTTATTATTATATCTTATCTATTTCCTACTTCTATAGGGTTATTTGTCTTTATTTTTGGAAGCTGTTCATATATTGAGTATCAACTCTTGTGACATGTTGCTATTTTTCCAGTTGTCATGTCTCTACTGCATTTACTGAGGAATTTCTCTTTTTTTCTCATTAAAATCCTTTTTTATGTAGTCAGCATTACCACTCGTCTTTCTTACTATGGATACCAAGTCACAGGGAAATTCTCCACATTCACTGTTTATAGAGAAATTCACCATTCTTTCTTCAGGTACATGTGTGGTTTTATTTGTGCATTAATCTCTTATCCATATTGAAACTATCTTGATAAACAGTCACAGTAACATATAATTTTATCTTTCTTCTGTATGGCTATCCAGTTATCTCCAATACTGAAATATTAGAAAGTTTGGTTCATACTCACTGATTTGCTATGCCCTTATGCTGATTTGCCTGCAGCCATAGCCCTGTGGCGTCTGATCCCATCAGATCTCAGAAGTTAAGCAGGGTCAGGCCTGGTTAGTACTTGGATGGGAGACCGCCTGGGAACACCAAGTGCTGCAGACTTGGAAGACAAACCTGGCAACCCACCCCCAAAAATCAATCCACCATTGAAAATCCTATGAACAGCAGGGAAGCACTGACAATAGTGTTTCACTGTTGTAAGTAGGGTCACTATGAGTAGAATACCGACTTGACAGCACCTAACAACAACAATATGCTGATTTAAAAAGGGTATCTAATAGAAGAAGCAAACCAATTCTATAGTTCATGTGGAAGAAAATAAAAACAAGCAAAAATCCAATAAAGGGGCACTTACCCTATCAAATATCAAGATGCAATGAAAACTATAGCAGGTAAAACAGTGTAGTACTAATATTGAACTAAAATTCAATATCAAAGAATCTAATAAAATCAAAATGAAAACAGAGCCCTGTGGAGTTGAAATTGAGGTTTATGACAAAGGTGATAATCTTTGGCGGAAGGATGGATAATACTTACTAAATTCTATCAAGACGATCAGCCATCCTTTTACAAAGAGAATTTATTTGTTTGTATACATATGTAAAGATAGAATCAGAAGAAATTTTGAGCCTTCCTTTTTGACCAAGAGATGCATTGGCTTAATACTTCATATAATTAGACTCCTATTAGAGGACCATAACGATAAATTAGAAGGATCTTAGGCTTAAAAGTATAAACAACTTTATTATGATGATACATGATGATGTAAAACTGAGCAATAAGTATGATTGATTGACTGGGATGAAGTGCAGAAGTGAGCTTGCCAGACACTTCTGGGAATAATCAGTTACGCCCAGATAAGCTCTCGACAAAGGAAGTGCTTAACTTTGCAGTGCCTGCTGTCCAGCTGTGTTAAGTCCTCATGGAGTGCTGCCAGTGCTGGGAACTCTGCATGCAAATGCTCGAAGGCCCCTAACTGGAAGAAGCTACGCCTTCCCTTTGGGAATTGCCAGTCTGTCCAGCTGAGAATTCAGCAAATAGATAGAATAGTGCAGCGCCTTCTGGCTTCCCCACCCCTCCTTCCAGCTCCTTGGGCCAACGGGTAGCAGAAGGCAGCCGTTTGGCCAGCTTGGGCTTTGTTTTTTGTTTTGTTTTGGATTTTAACTCTTGCCATAAGCGTGTGTTCTCCAACCTGTAGAAAAACAGGTGCATTGTAACTCCACCTCAGACCTCGGAGGACACAGGGAAAACCTTCAAAGAGGGAGAAGGATGGGTGGCAAAGGAAGATCTGGGGAAAAGAGGAGATCTGGGAGGTCTTCTGTTGGTTTTGTTTCTGAGGTTTTGAGGCAATTTTGAGGCAATTTATGTTGAGAGGCAGGCAACTATTTTTAAGAAGGTCGTTTTGTTTTGTGGTACTGGGGTGTTGAATTCAGTCTTGTGCATACTTTGCAAGTGCTCTGCCTCTGAGGTGCACCCCAGCCCCCTTTTTACTTTTTAAGTTACACAGGCTGCTTCTAGCCTCAAACTGCAATCCTCCTGCCTCCATCTCCCGAGTCACTGGGATTGCAGGTGTGCACCACTGTGCCCAACTTTAAGACAGTTTAAGACAGAAGAGAGAATTCTCCCTATAATCTCATGGATGACCACAACTTTAGTTACTATTCAGGCTACTGTTCCCAGAACCCTTTAAGATCCATATCATCCACAACCTGCAGGGCCTTTAGTCTTATCTGTGGTCTCTTAATTTCTTAAAAGGAGACTCTATTAGTATATTTAATAAGTAACTGAAATTAATTTAACCCACTTGCCGACAGGAAGAGAGTGACTTACAAAGGATGAGGTCCTTTGTGACATAAAGGTTAGTCTTGGATGGAGAGGGGTGAGTGGTGCATAATAATGATAAGTAACAACAAGAGCATCAATGTCCAAATTGCAACAAATGGTAAGTGTTTCTCTGTCAATCATGTACATACCCTCTGTCCTCTGGCATACCCTTTTATAATTGTGTTGGGAGACTTCAGGTTTCAGTGAAAGGAAGTGCCACCAGGTCTCATGCTCCACCTATTGATCAACTGAATTTGGGGCATTAGTTGTCCCTAGCCATTTCTGGTGACTCATCATGCTAAATTCTATGAATCCGAGTCTCTTCAAATCTGAGCTTGGAGGGCTGGGCGTGGTGGCGCATGCCTGTAATCCCAGCGGCTCGGGAGGCGGAGGCGGGAGGATCGCAAGTTCGAGACCAGAGGCAGTCTGCGTAATTTAGCGAGACCCTGTCTCAAAAAGTAAAAAAAAAAAAAAATGGGCTGAGGTGCAGCTCAGTGGTCCAGCACTTGCAGAGCATGCAGGCGCGAGGCCCTGGGTTCAACCCCCAGTACCGCAAAAAACAAAAAACAAAAAACAAAAAAAAAACATCTGAGCTTGGAAGAGTTGCCCGCTGGGTAGGCTTGCTATTATGGACCTGCTGCATGGACAAATCTACTTGGAATTAGGCCTTCCAGAGAAGATCCCATGCTGAGCACCAGCAAGTGTGGACCAGAGAAAGGGCTGAGAATAGAGCGCAATGACAGAAGGTGCCGACTACCTACCGAAAAGCCACCCCTGTCAGCACTGAGGCCCTCGCTGAATTCATAACTTCTGAATTTCATCCTTCATTTACTTAAGATATCCTAACTTCGTTAACGCACTAGTGCTGCTGAAAAATGATTGTGTCTGGATTTTCCCAGGGATGTGTGCATTTAGAACAGCTCGCCTGTATTATCAGGGATTCAGGAACAGTCAATATTTGTACTGCCCTTTCTTACTTAAGGTTGCAAATCATTGTCTATTGCAATAAAATACAAGCAACTTCCTGTCTCCTGAATATGATTTTTTTTCAGGCATCACACTAGTCTTTTTGTTGAGAAACGAGACAAAGCACCCTGGCTACCCCAACAGAGTGATTAAGAACACAGTGTCTGGAGGAAGACTCAGAGGCTATGAATTCCCATTTCACCATTAAAGCTGTGTGACTTTGCAAGGTCTTCGACTTCTTTGGGCCTCCATTTCCTCATCCTGTATAATGTGAATACTAATAGCATGGGCCCTGGATATTGTTGCAAGGATGAGATGAGACGATCCATGTGACATGCTTTGCCCAGTGCCAAGATCTAGCAAACACTATATTCTTACTTTGCACAGTGTCAGTATCTAGCAAAAACTGCATCCTGGACACATATAATGTGCATGTTATTACTGTTAAAAGATCTAGGTAGTCTATGAATTAGTAACAAACAAGTGAGAATCTGAGAGCCTAAAAGGGACCCTGGGGCTGGGATTTAGCTCAGTTGGTAGAGCGCTGTGCTGCAGTCTCTGAGGTCCTGAGTTCAATTCCCAGCACCGCAAAAATGGGAGAAGGACCTGGCAATCCACTCCCAAGGCAATCCCGAAACAGTCAGCCATTGAAAACCCTAAAGGGTCACTATGAGTCAGATACTGACTCGATGGCACCTAACAACAACAACAACAAAAGGGACCCTGGAGAGCATTTATACTAGGATAGCAGCTATCTGGCTTGTTTTCCACCCCATGTTCTCATCAATACCATGCCTGCTATAAGACTAATGGCACCAAGTGACTTTGGTCTCCTTCACACTTTCGGGAGCAGGTGATTTTACACATTTGCCTGAGGGGCCAGTATACCTCCTGATCTCACAGACTCTCCTCATGGGTTTGTAGGGTTGATGTCAGCAGGTTCAGTGTGACACTGAGTGAACCACGTATGGCCCAAATCTGTGTGAAACCACCTGCGAGACCAAACTGATGCTTGACCTTAATTTGACGTCATGGCCTTCAAGTCAAATTTATTTGCCCTCATTCTCTGGTGTTAAATACACTCTGGTTATTGTTCTCTGTTTAGATGAGGAAGGAAGATAAAGAGCCTCTATCCTGAGAACTTTGGGCTAGGAACACACCCACAATGGCTGCTGACCAACCAACCAGATGCCCTTGGGCAATTAGTGGCCAGTGAAACCCAAGGCCAAGTAAGCCGCTCAACCTATTAAGGCCAAAGTTGGTAGACCAACTCGTAAGAGTGGTTTTTCATTCTTTTTGGCAAGGATGGGGGGAAACGTGTTCATTTATAGGCCAAGAAAATCAACCTCACCCTGAGGACGACGTCTAATAATAGACTCTACCACAACGTAGACCATGACAAAATGTCACTGACCTAGATTCCCTGCTGAATCAACACCATTAAGAGATACTGACCCAATTTCCCCATGGCCTTCACTTTCTCTTTCTGAATTTGGGTTGCCTTGGTTACTGCAAGTGCTAAGAGACAATGGTTCTGTTGGGTCAAAGACTCAGTAGGAGTTGCCCTAATGCTCTTCTGTTGTTGTTGTTGTTGTTGTTGTTGGGTGCTGCAGAGTTGTTGTCTGACTCAAAGCGACCCTCGTACAACAGGTGAAACACTATTAGTGCTTCTCTGCTACTCATATGGTTTTCAGTGGCACATTTTTTGGGGGGAGTGGGTTGCCAGGTTCTTCTCCCAAGCCTGTAGCACTTGGTATTTCCAGGAGGTCTCTCATCCAAGTACTAACCAGGCCTGACCCTGCTTAGCTTCTGAGAAATGATGGGATCAGACGCCACAGTGGTACAGCTGCAGGCAATGCTCTACGAGGAACCATCAAAATGAAATTTAGGTCTGGGTCTGAGGTGTTCTTGGATAGTATGGCACATAGACTAGACTCTTATTTTGAGGAAATGTATCTAAGACAAATGTCATTTTTACCGGGTACTAGCTCTTAGTGCCTGGTGGTGGCAGCTGAGACCAGCCAGATTGGGAGTGGGGCTGAGGTCCGCAGCTGAGGAGGATTAGCAGGAATGGTGCTCTATCAGGTACAGGATAGCGTTGGTGGGGAGTGGACAGAGAGGCATGGGTGCCTTGTTGCAGGATAACAGTTTAGGGCCCCTTTGGAGAGTAGTGGAACATTGATTTAAGGAGTAGCCAGCCTGGAGGGATAGCAGTGAGGCACTTGTTGCCAGTGCCCTCAGGTCTGGGCAACTCTGCCCTGGGTCCAAATACAGTCTTATGTCCATTAAGAGTGAGGACATGGTCTAAGAAATGCACCCGTCGGTGATTCGACATTGTGTGAACATCATAGCTTGTACGTACACACTCTGAGGCAGCTATGACGTCAACCAAGTGATACAATCTTAGGGAACCTCTGGTCCATGGTTGAGCAAAACGTTACACGCGCAGGACTGCCGATGCGCGCCCCACAGAAAATGCCCCTCGGGGTTTACATGCTGCATCAAACAGCGCATGCGTGTAGTCATGAGCCGTGTTGCCCGGATGGAGATGTTCCCCCGACCCCCACTTTTCTAGTGGGGTCTTAGGACAGCTTTCCAGGGCTCAGAAACGGATGGCTGCTGGTAGCCACTGTGCTGAGCGCAGTAGCAATGGAGGCAGGCGCTCTGAGTGCGCATGCGCACGCGGGGGTGGGGTGGGGTGGGTGCAGGGTCCATGTAGGGCCCTGGGGGATGTGAAGGCCAGGGCTGAACATGGGTTCCTAACGCAGAAGAGTGTCCAGGGGCAGGTGGCAGCCACTCTGGCCATGTGGTCGTGCTTGCCGAGCAACAGTCCTGTGGTGCTAAGTGCTGGTGGAGAGCACCATTTGCTACGGTGAGAAAATATAGGTTCTGTGTGTGTGTGTGTGTGTGTGTGTGTGTGTGTGTGTGTTACTAGGGTTTAACTCCTGGTCCTTGCACTTGCATGCGCTGCAAGTGCTGGACCACTGAGCTGCACCCCAGCCCATTTTTTTTACTTTCTTGAGATAGGGTCTCGCTAAATTACGCAGACTGCCTCTGGTCTCGAACTTGCGATCCTCCTGCCTCCGCCTCCCCAGCCACTGGGATTACAGGCGTGCGCCACTGCACCTGGCTAAAATATAGATTTTTAGGACTCAGGAGCTTTGATGTTCAGAGCTGCGCACGTGAGTAACAGATGCCTCGGTGTTGGGCTGCTACTGCTGACTCCAGGCTCCTTTTCCCCTCTGCCGACCCTCTCGCCTTCATTTATGCCACACCTGTTTACCCAGCACCTGCTCGGGCTAGGCGCCATGGTAAGCCCTGGAGATGCTGCCCTGAGGATGAACCAGTCCTCTGCCCGCTTGGACATGGTGTTCTAGTGGAGGGACACGTCCTACCGAATGCGGAGTGCGACACGTCCCTCCCTGAGGAGGAGGGAGTGAGGGGCCAGAGAAGGGTGTCCCTGGCACTGTGCCTCTCGGAGCTCAGCGTGAAGCCCCCACTGTCCCTGGAAGCCTGGGGTGGGGGACGCCTGTTCCCTTCATCAGGAGCCACCCAGAATCAGGAAGTGGGCGGAGACTCCTGCTCCAGGTGAGGCAGGTGCCAGTTGCTAACCCCTTGCTCTGACCTTACATATTCTGGAGAGGCCCACCTGGAGTGTGGGTGGTCCTGGAGACCATGGTGGCTGTGACACTCAGGGCTTCCTTTCCCACTCTCCCTGTTTAGCTGCCTGTTTGCTGAAGGTATCAGGCAAGAGGGTGGGGCTCCTCCACTGGCAGAGGTGACTGTGTGCCAGACAGCAGAGTCATCCATCCGGTCAGTGAAACAACAGTGGCCATGGGCTTGGGCTTAGTCAGAGGAACTTCATCTCTGGCAACCTGCTGGTGACAGGTAAGGGTTTAGGGAAGGGTGGGGGAGGGGAGTGAGAGGAGTGAGGAGGAGGAAATAAGTCCAGATGGTGTGGGTGCACAGTGAAGGGCCTGGGCAGGCACTGCTCCTGGATACAGCCTTCCTTTATGGGGATTGTTAAAACTATGTTCTGGAATTATAGGCTATAGTTGAACAACTTTGTGCATATACTGAAAGGCATTAAACAGTACCCGTTCCAAGGGGAACTTTTATAGTATATGGATCATATGTCAATGAACAAAAACAACTCTGAATTTATCAAAAGGGAAGAGGAAGTTGGTCTTCTGACTTCAGCTTTTATCTTCTTCCCATCACACTATAGCCACCTTAATTGTGTTATTATATTGCTTTATGTCCCATGCAAGGAAAACACCGTAAAATCAAAACCATTTGACCGATTCCGGAGACTTCCAGTTCTACTTTTGCTAGAAGGTTAGTCATTTAATCCCTGTGCACGTAAAAACAAGAGCAGTACACTAACAGGAAGTCAGGCCCAATGCTGGTACACAGCAGCATGAGCAAGGATCTTCAGGAGAATAGCATGTTTCTCAGTCACTGGGGTGATGAGAAAGCAGAAAGAAGGCAGGTGGGAAGACCATATTGCCGAAGGTGAGACTGGCACTGTGATCCCCCACCTGATGTGCTCTGGAGAGGCCTGAGAAGCCTACGATTACAATTGTTGTTGCTTGACAATTAGCAACCCCATATTCCAAAGGCGGGGCTGGGATTTAGCTCAGTTGGTAGAGCGCTGCTCTGCAGTCTCTGAGGTCCCAAGTTCAATTCCCAGCACTGCAAAAATGGGAGAAGGATGTGGCAACCCACGCCCAAGGCAATCCTGAAACAGCCATTGAAAACCCTATGAGGGTGGCTATGTGTCAGACACTACTCAATGGCACCAACAATAATAATGCCTTGCTTTTGAGGGCTGGGATTTAGCTCAGTTCGTAGAGTGCTGCGCTGCAGTCTTTGAGGTCCCAAGTTCGATTCCCAGCACCGCAAAAATGGGAGAAGGACTTGGCAATCCACTCCCAAAGCAATCCCGAAACAGTCAGCCATTGAAAACCCTCTGAGGGTTGCTATGAGTCAGACACGACTCAATGGCACCCAACAACAACAACAACTATTCCAAAGGCGCCTGTCAGCCCCAGCTTGTTAGGACAGGGAAGGTGGAACTTCTGTTGGGCAAGATAAAAGGGTTTCCTGCTGTTTCCTACAGCCACAGTAATGCCTGGAATCCAGGGAGGGTGTGAAACTTCCCCTGAGTCACCTTAGGAATGACTGGGAAATTCACGCTATGCCACTTGTACTTGTAGAACCTGAGGGGAGTCAGGTCCCCTTTCTGAGCCTCACTTTCTTCGTCTGGATAATGAGGATATTAATAGTTCATTCCTGGGGTTGCCATGAGGGTTAAATGAGGCATTGCATATGCATACTGTCTGGCACGCAGAAAGATATCAAAAATATGGTAGCTGTTCTTGGCTAGAAGGTGGCTTGCGGAGGTGTTATGACCTAGTTGAGCAGAGAAACCACAGCCTGGAAGTGTTTCCTGGCTTCCTAGGAACAAAGCTAGACAAATTCATGTTTTGTGATCTGTCCTAATAGACTTTCAAAGCTGTCTTAAAGTCACCATACATGCACATGTTTGCACCACACATGTGTACAGAAGAGGTGCATAAAGCAAAGCAAAGTTTGGGGCTCCCAGAGCCACCTTCCAGAGAGCCCAGGTTGCAAACTGCTTCTTGCCTTTTCTTCTGGAATCACAATCATGGCACACTACATGCTCACATATCACATGGGTTCCCCTTTCCTTTCAGCTGAAATCTCAGGCTTCTTGCTGTGATACATGGGACTGGCCTCAGTTTCTTCTGCCTGGCCTCCCCACCCTCTGCTCCTTCCCTCGGTCGGTTCTTCACCTTTCCTGTAGGTGCCAAGCAAGGGACCCTCTTGCTAGGGATTAAGTGTGGCTTATCCCTGAAATGTTCATGTGATGGAGACTTGGTCTCAGTGTGGAGGTGTTGAGTTGGTGGAACCTTTAAAAGGTGGGGCCTCGTGGAAGGTAATTAGGTCATGGGAGCTCCACCCTCATGAATGGATTAGTTTTTTGGCAGTGGGGGTCTTGTGGGAGTGTATCAGGTCTGGTTGGAGTGGATTTATTCCTTTGAGAGTATAAGTTGTTATAAAAAGAATGAGTCTGGCCCTTCTCCCCTCTCTTATTTTCTTGCTCATACACATGCCCCTTCTGCACACAGTTGATTCCCACTCTACTTCTCTACCATGTGGTGACACAGCCAGGATGCTGGCACCATGCTGTCTGGACTTCTGGGCATCAGAATTATGAGCCAAATAAGTACCTTCTCTTTATGCATTACCTAGCTTCATTCATTTTGTTATAGCCACACAAAATAGACTGACAACTATGTACCTTTGTGTAAGGCAATCCCTCTGTCCCAATTGTCCTGTCCCCTAACCTCCCGTTCCTACTAATCATCAAAAGCCTATTTCAATTTTTATTGCCCCCAGAAGCTTCTTTACCCTACTGGCACTTGTTCTTCCAATGGTAGCCACACACAACTCCTATGCTTCGATCAAGTGACTCCTCCTTAGGCCCAATGAGTAGATGCCTGAAGCTCTTGGATGGGAGAATTTTGTAAATAATGTGAGGCATTATGAGAAACATAGTCATAGAGACTTTCAGATCACAAATTTATAAAATACATTTAAAAATTTTAACACTTAAAATAATCTGTACCATTTATTAAACTATCCATAGTATTTTTGCACATATTTAAGAAGTAATAATTCCTTAGAAATGTTTTAGAATCTGCCTCCACTGCAGTTTCAACAATAAGCTTGTATATTTGTTTACCTTAGTCCTGATTATATGCATGCCAAGAAGTGTTTCCCTTGCTTGATATTAGGAGTTGAAGCTTGTGACTCATGTCTCCTGCTCCCACTTTGTCCCAGCAACCCACTGAAATGCACACCTTAACTCAGAAATGGTGAAAAAGGACGGTAGCTCATATGTCAGAGCAAGAGGCACAGTATTTATTTACAGTGTACCCAGGGACTACCTCAGAATACCAGGTGCTGCAGGCTGGGGAGAAGGACCTGGATGTAATGTCAAGGTTTACTTTTCTTTGCTATTCTTTCATTTTTCCCATGTTGTTGTTGTTGTTAGGTGCTGTTGAGTTGAGTCCAACTCACAGCAACCCTAAGTACAAAAGACAAAACACTCCCGGACATTGTGCCCCACCTGACACTATGTCAGCGCTTCTCTGCTATTCATAGGGTTTTCAATGGTGAATTGTCTTGGGAATGGGTTATCAGGTCCTTCTCCCTAGCCTGCAGCACCTGGTATTCCGAGGTAGCCCCTGGATACACTGTAAATACTTTTCCTCTTGCTCTGACATAGGAGCTACCATCCATTTTCACCACAGAAATCCCTTTTTTTCTAATTATATTCATGTGCCACATAACTATAGTTCTGAAAGTGATGGACCACATGAAGGATGGTGGTCCCGCAAGATTCTCTTGTCTAACGATGTCATATCTCTTAGTTTGTATAAACACATTCTATGATACTCATACAATGACAAAAAGTAACATATTTCTCAGAATATATCCCTGCCATTAAGGGACATGTGACTGTATATCCAAAGAAGGGACATGTGATTCTTTGGTTGCTGAGAAGGTGTGTGGAAGCAAATAAGCAAACAGAATTTGGCAAAAGAGGAATGCATGACTAGGATGTAGTTACCTTAATTACCTTCCCTGGGGAGAAGATGGAGTGATGCTGATTGAATTATGAGAAAGTTAGTAGAGCAATCGATCTCACTGCCCGTAAGGTGTGAACTCTTTGAGAACAGGGCTATAATTTATCCAGCTTTGTATCTTCGGAGCAGGGTCATTATAACTTCCTTAATAGAAATTTTCCCAGTAAGTAAATGATCTAATACATTTGTAAAGACAGAGTAGGAATGACCGAAAGGTAGGATGATCTTAGACTTAAAGACAATCTTAAAAACTACCATAGAGACCGTTTTTATTTGGTTCTGAGCAGAAACAACTCCAAAGGCACGATCCTATTGCTTAGGGTTGTTGTTGTTGTTGTGTGCAGGGGTGTGAGGTGAGAGGACATGGAGCCAAGAGTTGGGAGTCCCGTGGGGGTGGGACCAGAGTAAAAATGGGTGAGAATGGGAAAGGGTCATGGAAATGGCCCAGGCCATGATTACGGGCTGAATGGGTGAGAAACATGGATGGGTGTGGGACTAAAGGACCCATAGAGGGCAAACATTTGCAGGGAGAGTCGGTGCCGACCAAAGGACAGCAGGTCGTGAGCTGACTTGATATGCATGGGTGGTGGTAATGGAAAGGATGAGATGTGAGGGAGGTAAATGTTAATTACTGTCAGACAGTGAGACAAGCGGAGCAGGGTAATCCCAGGGAGGGGAGACAATGAGCTTTGATTCCAGTTTGAATCCTGGCCCATCACTAGTCAACTATGTGTCCTCAGGCAACTCATTTAACTCCATGAGCCTCTGTGGCCTTCCTAGTCTAAGGTGGACAATGATACCAATGTGCACTGTAGGAGGAGCCAGTGGGTTCCCAGTGTCCCATGGGCAGCAGGTGCCTGGCATGGAGTGAGTCCCAAAGGAAGCTAAGTGGGCTTCCCTTCCCTTTTCTTGCTTTTGTGGTTTCCTTTCTTCTTTTTCATTTATTTTCTCAACTGCCGTAGGCCAGGAGGAGTTGATGCAGTGCCCTGTTTCTAGACAGGGGCAGGGCCAAACAGTCCTGTGGCAACACCTGACAAGGAGGGAGCTTGCAGAGTTGGCAGCTGCGTGGCTGGCATTTCACAGTGACTCGAGTAGTCCATCGTTTTTGGCTGTTATTCAGGCAAACATCCCCTAGTCCACAGTACGCAGTACAGCCTCCAGGAGTGTAGTCACTGTACCTGACAACCGCCTGCCCTCAAGAAGGTCGCCTGAGCTCTGAGGGTGGTAGTTCCCCTGTGAACCCTTGGTCTTTTCTACTCACTTGCCAATGCGTCTTTAGACTCCAGCCGTCTTCCTCATGGTAGCAACTATGTGGGCTGTCTTGAGCCTCCTACATCCCTTTCCTTCTCAGAGGATTAGTGATCTGGTCTACCTCCCTCCACTCATGAACATCCATGATTTATATTTTCAGAGCTGTGGAAAAATATACACTCCTTTTCAAAATAACCTTTCAAAAAGAAGAAACAAATCTTCAAATTGAGATATACTCTGAGTCCCACGGATGTGTGCTGCAAGTACGGTGGGAAGTTTCCTTCTCTCACGCAAGCCTTAGGTGTTCCATTTGAAGGGCAGGAGAGAGTTGACCAAAGACGAGTTGCCCGTGAAGACATAAAATCACTGTACAAAATGACTAGGACTTGACAAGCTATTGAGAAATAATTTAGAAGAGCAAAGAGAGAAGCTGACTGGATTTGAGGCAGTTTGGGGGCTCCTGGAACCACAGTCTAACCTTGGGGAGCACCAACCCATCAGCAAGCTTGACCCTTAGTGTCCCGTGGCGAGCTTGGGTCAGGGCCCTGGGCAGGATCTGAATTACCAGCTGATGGTGTACATACGCTGTGTGCCACTGGTAAATCACCTTCTATAGGTCACAGGTCGGCTGGGGTTTAGCTCAGTTGGTAGAGCACTGCGCTGCAGTCTCTGAGGTCCCAAGTTCGATTCCCAGCACCGCAAAAATGGGAGAAGGACCTGGCAATCCACTACCAAGGCAATCCCAAAACAGTCAGCCATTGAAAGCCCTATGAGGGTCGCTATGAGTCGGATACCTACTCGACGGCGCCTAACAACAACAACAACGTAGGTCACAGGTGTGACCATCGGTGTCAATCATCGTTAGGTACGTGAACCCCTGGGTCACATTTCCTCCTCTAACTTTCCAACACAGGCTGAACCACCTTCCTGCCAACATGGCTCCTGAAATTGTTGACAATGCACCTGTTTAGGGAAGGAGACCAAGGGGCCCGTGACCACCCCCTTTCCCCCCAAGGTATGCCCCATCTACTCTGTTTCCTTCCAACATAGGCCCTGTTTTGGTTGAGTTAGTTTGAGGGGTTTCTGTCCTTTGTTCTCAAGCAAAGATCCTCACATTACCCAGGGACCAAATGGCAGCATTTGCCTGGAGGAAGGGGGAAGTTTGAGCAAAGAGGACGGTGCAGAGTGGCTTCCTGAGCCCTGGACTGAAAGTAGGCGCTGGTGGGTGGGAAGGGAAATGGGTGTCACCAAGGCAGCGCTAGAAAAGCATCTTAAACGGTTGGTGCAAGGGTAGGGGTAGAACCTATTTGTTAATTCACAATGAAATAATCATTCCTCTGTTTCATGACTGGAACTGTGGGGTTAAAAACAGGGCCTTGAATTGCCTTTTATTTTATCCTCGTGTTTACTACGTCTTTGCTTAGCACAGAGAAAGCACAGCCTCCCTGTGGCATTAATATTAACATTTACAAAGGGAAACATGAATAATGTTTGGCTCTGGCAGAGAAAAACACACAGTAATGATGAGGGAAATGTGAGTAAATTATTCTGCCAGTGACTCAGAAATTCTGCTGCGTCCAGTGAATCATTGGTAGGGACCAAACAAGTATTAATGCGGGAGACATCGTTTCAAACAGTAGGACACAGCTGACATTCTGTAATAGTTCTTTTTATCATTTATGATCCCAAACAGATGAGCTTTAGGACATGTCATTTTATTGCTGAAATCAATAAAGCCTGGCCTCGGGCCAGGGCTTAGAATAGCTGCTGCAACTACCTGGCAGATGGAGAGATCGGGCTGGCCAGCGTGGGCCTCTTGGCTCGCCCTTCTTCTGTGGGTCCAGATATTCAAATCTGGCCCCAGAACCTGCCGCTTCCTGCCTCAGTTCGTTCACACAGGCCTCCTCTTTGCCCCACGTTTAGTGAGAGGCTCCACCGGCACAGACCTAGTGCCTGTCACTCAGTGTGATGCATCTTAGCTTCTCTCTTTCTCAAGCACCAAAGCCAAACAAATCAAGCCAATGTTTTTCCAAAGGCTGTCACAAAGGTCACTGGTCATTCCTGGACTTTTCTCTCCCACGTGGGAACAGGATTTCATGTTTGACCTGTACTGATGTCCCCTGCTCCCCTGACTTGGGGCTCCTGAATCTCTGAGCACTTTGGGTGATGGCTGGAACTCTGACCTGGGAGGCTGAGGGCTGAGGTTCTCACGTGGTTGTGTCACTAATGGGCCAAGATGCTGTGTTCACCCGGCTTGGTTTCTCCATCTGTGTCTGCAGATTGGGGTTCAGCTAGAATGAAAAGTTGTGAACCCTTGTGCAGAGATATCTCAAAGGATATATAAACTCCTGAGTCAGATTTCACTGAGAATTTAAACCCTAATAAGAAACAACAGGAATAATCAGATAGAGTATGTTCTGATTTTAACTGCTAGGATGTTTGAGTACAAACTTTTGTATTTCCTTGTGAACTTATTTTGAGGCCTTGGGAAAAGCCTGGCTGCGCAGCTTCTTTGTGTATCTATCTAAGATTTTGTAGGTGCTTATTGATCTGCAATGTTGATACTCTTCTTTGGGTTTGTCTTTAAACCAAAGCTGTGTGCCTGTGTATGTGCGTTAGGTACCTCCTGTGTGCCAGGCTGGATTAAAGGCCATGCCAAGCTCAGACGCATCTGCTTGGCACGTACTCTCATTACAGACAACTTCGCACTTGTGTGGTAACTAGTACTTGCCAAAGATGTTGCAATATGAAAATACCTGGTTATGGGTAATTGAAGCAGTCGCTGTGACTTCTGGGTGATTTGTTGCCTGATTTTTATACACCAACACATACTGTATGCACACATAGATACATATTCTAACCTTTCAAACTTTAATGACAGTTTTATCAAAACATCTCTTTGGGTTGACAGAAGGGCTGTTGGGCTGGACCCATGAACTGTCACTTGTCCATGTGGCAGGGTTTTCCTGATACCGGGTGACCAAAATGAAAACAATGTCAACAGCGTACGTTATGGAAGGTGATAGAGGATTTAACTGTCATTTAATGTCTGAGTTTCAAAACAGCCTCTTTGTACTTTTTCAGGTTATGATGCACCAAGGTGATACATTTAAACTAGAATAAATTTATATTAACAAAATATGATGTGTATGTTTTATAAATACTAGGATCCAGAGCAAAATTTCAATTGAAAGAAGACAAGTGTCTTCTTTCTGCTAAAAATGATTGCATTCCCCCAGGAGAATGATCCTTTCTACTTCTATTACTATTCTAGCGGGGGCCACCCTTGTGAAAGGGGATGCCTACTTGGTATTTTGAGGGGGCAGCCAAAAGGATTTTTATTGTTTACGTAACCAAGAGGTAAGCCTTTCTTTTCCATGATGAGGCTGGATCATCATGCCATGACTATCCATGCTTCTGGAAAAAATATTCTAGTCTCAGTTCTAAACATCCTTGCAAAACATGTTTTAATATTTATGAATGCTGTCAGCACACGTTTCATGCAGAGTATGTGCTCATTCTTCCAAAGGAGTGTTGTTGTTAGGTGCCATTGCATCAGGTCTGACTTATAGCAACCCTTTGTACAATAGAATGGAACACTCCCTGATGCTGTGCCGTGCCTGGCACTATGTTAGTGCTTCTCTGCTATTTATAGGGTTTTCTATGGCTGATTGTTTTAGGATTGTTTTTGGGAGGGGGCTGCCAGGTCTTTCTCCCTGTTTTCAGTGTTGGGGATGGAACCCAAGGTCTCACAGCACAAAGAACAACCACTCTACCAACTGAGCCCCCAGCCCTCTGAATGAATAAAGATATGGAAAAGATTGATGAGTCCCAAGCAAACTATTAAGAACAGTTGTTGTCATTAGGTGCTGTTGAGTCTGGTCCAATTCGTAGCGACCCTCATAGGGTTTTCAATGGCTGATTGTTTCGGGAGTGGGTTGCCACATCCTTCTCCCATTACTGTGGTGATGGGGATGAAGCTCAGGTCTTCAGGAAGGGCAGAGCAGCACTCTATCAACCGGGCTAACCCCCAGCCCATTAAGGACAGGTACGCGGGAAATTCATGACTTTTAGACTTCTGACCTAGGGGTCTGAAGTGTCAATCTTTTTCTGTCCTGAGTAGCCATTTCTGGAACTCATCTCCCAAATCCAGCCTTTTCACGTTTGACAGCAGAACTGTAACCCTTAGCAACTCTTAGTCATGGTGGGTAGAACTCTATGCAGAAGGAACCATGCAGCTGGATTCAATGCACAGCTGATTAAATATTTGAGCAACTCATTTTATAATGTGACTTCACTAAGTGCCTACCTATTGCACCAGAGCCATTGGCAATTAGGCGGCTCAGAAATAGCCTCAGAATGTGAAGGCGCATCCTTCATGGCTTAAAATAGAAAAATCAGTAATGCTCTCCTGAAAGTTGCAAATAGAACTGTTGGGATGTATGCCGTCTGTAATAGCTCAGCCAGAAATGAGTCCATGTCAGTGGGACTCTTCAGAGGCTGCCCAGTATTACCACCTGACAAACACTTACGGACATGTGTTCTGGTGGTTAAACACAATGAATATAGCCTAGGTTTGGGGTTACATTTATGTTAAGCTCCTGGACAGTAATCATATCCCTTTGGGCTGTCCAGGCTGCCTGACTTCCTCTGACGTCAGTGAATTAGGCAGACTTCCTTCTAAATACCTTTTTAAAAGAGAATCTAATGAGTTGGAATTTTCCACTCCTATGGAGCATAAGAGGTTGTAGCCAGAATTTTTTGAAAGTAAGGTGGAAAGGAATGGTATAGAATAGAAAATATCAGTGTTCATCACATGTTAAGGGTAAGGGATAATCTTAGCAACTTTTGTCTAGTTTCACATATGAAGTGCATTATGATATAAGTGCATTGCTTACTGTGGGTCATAGTAAGCAAAACAAAGTAGAAAGCCATTGGATTTAAGAGCACATGTGTTTTTAAGATAGTTTTATTGTACCTTTGTCTTCATCTATTGCCACAAATATTTCAGTGAAGGTTAAATGTACCTAATATTTGTTGGATGCCTACTTCATTCCTGACAGTGTGGAAGGTGTTTTATGTATTTTATTTTCAAGGTAAACTTTAATATCCTTATGTTAGCCTGAGGCATCCAAAGTTAAAAACGGTTGTTTATTATGTGCATTATGATACCACTAGAAATATCTCACAGTGACACCATCTCTTCCTTGTGGATAGTGTGTTATTGAAAAAGTAATTAAGCACAGCATTTTGATGAAAGAATAATTGAGGTGCTCTTTAGAATCTGTTCATTTGAGTTTGGAAGAGACTTGGATCCTTTGAGCTTGGATGGCTGGAAATTTGTCCTGCCCACACAAAAACCTGGATCTTTTAGGAGCGTGCTGGGGAAGATAGAGGCAAAAGAATAGAAGGGTACCTGCCCACACTTCCCAGAAACTGACTCCAGTGATCGAAAGTAGATAAAAATAGAAGACAATCTACATCAACTCTGAAACCAGAGGATGGGGTCCTGTATATTTCAGGCATAGTGAAGTTTCTGTCAGATATAATCGCCAAGCGCCAATGCCCGGCTGTGTTCTGTGAGAAAGTAGCTCCGTAATTCACACCTTTGTTGATAAACTTCCACCTCCAGCTAGGGTCTCCTCTCTTCAGCCTCCTCTCCACCTTCCTCCCAACACTTGTCAGCACCTGCAGGGCGGTGTGCCTATCTGGACTCGCGTGCTCTTAGAACCCTTCCTTGTCCTCTTCCAGTTCTACTGGGGAGGAAGGTTGAAGAGGGAGCACGGAGGGAAGCTGAGCCCTGCGGGTTGTGGTTCCCAGGCTCCCATGCCACCTGGCTGCTGTCAATGGTTGGTGCTGGTAGAAGAAGCCAGCATTCCTTCCCTTCCACCTGCCTCAGGGGCGTCCCTCAGTGGAGAGAAGTTTAGCTCTTCTGTGGCTTCAGCTCCTGGTGGACAGGAGTGGCATAGTTCCAGTGTCTGTCTGTCCTTGGTCTTGGGGGCATTATGGTTGCCTATTGTTGCTCATGGGCTGGGATTTAGCTCAGTTGGTAGAGTGCTGCTCTACAGTCTCTGAGGCCCCAGGTTCGATTCCCAGCACTGCAAAATGGGAGAAGGACATGGCAACCCATTCCCAAGGCAATCCCGAAACAGTCAGCCATTGAAAACCCTATGAGGGTCGCTATGAGTCAGACTCGACTCAACTCGATGGTACCTAACAACAACAACAACATTGTTGCTCATCTCTGAATGGCCTCATCATACCCTATTGCCTCCTTGCTTTGCCAACACCTAAGTCACTTGTTCCCTGCATTAAATTCCCCTGGTCTTAAGTCCTTTAGAGTTGTTTCTGTTTTCCTGGTTGGTCCCTAATTAATACAGTGGGGTTGGTGGGGCACCAGCCCAGGGCCATTCTCAGAGTCCCAGGTAGGTTCAGCAAGAGCCCCCTCCTACATGTGTACCCGAAGACAGATCCCCCTGGCAGAGTGAGTGGGTAAACAATAAACTGTCGGAGAAACTGCTGGCGTTTGGGTGCTTTGGAGAATGAAAGCTCTGGGTCTGGAGAGATCTGTTTCAACAAGCAGCATCATGACTGCGCTCCACATCCAACTCCAGGCTAGACACCTGCCTCTGCCTAGAGCACGGGGCCAACAGCACCCTATTGAAGTAGAAAAGGAAGAAAGGACACCACTACCACCCCACACCCCCATGTTCCACTAGTCCTACTAGGGACTGTGGGCCAAATAGAGTCTTTCCTCTGGTGATGCTCAGAAAAGTCTCCAGCAAAAGTGTATTCTTCCCTTGGTCTTTATCAGTTTGTCCTGATTTTTCTCCCCTTTGGTACTGAGGATTGAATCCAGGGCCTTGTGCATGCTAGGCAAGTGCTTGACCACTGAACTACATAAGCAGCCTGTTTTGACCTTTATTTTGAGATAGGATCTCACTAAGTTGTCCAGGATAGCCTTGAACTTGCCATACAGTGCAGGCAGACCTTGAATCCGTGGTACTCCTGCCTCAGCCTCCTAAATAGCTGGGATTACAGGCATGTACCACCATTCTCAGCTTGTCATGATTTTCTAACAAATAAAATATATCCTGAAATAAAACTCATAGATAATAAAGCTTAGCTGCATATATACCTTTAAAAAATCAATATAATGTCACAATTATAAAAGAGAAATAAAGATCATAATGATATATAGGGCACTGCCTAGAGAGGCAGTTCTCCCTGGGGCCTATCTAGGACTGAGGCTTGTTCCCCAGGCAATCACCTTTACCCTACATCCAGGAACTCAGGGTCATCGAGCTCCCAAAGATGGTGCTGGCATCCAATCCCTCGCCTCAGACCCCTCGACACCGATTGGCTATTTCCAAACCACCGAATGGCTCCTGATTGGACTATTTGGGAGCCACCCCTGACTGGCTACTTTTACAAAACCAAATTTGCATATCTCTCCTGATTAGCCAAGACCCATATGGGGTGACTGCCTCTGATTGGTCCCCAGCTACCCCCTGGAGAGCATATAAGGGCGGTACACGGAGCAGTCTGGGTCCATTCCATCGACTGGGACAGACAAGGAAACAATAAAAAGCTGTTGGAACAGAGCACTCGGAGTTGGTGTCTTCACTGGGAAGAAAGAAGCAAGGAGCCATCATGGGCATCAGCCTCTGAGCCGGCCTTTCTCAAGGCTTCTCAGAGCAGCCGTGGGCATAAGCCTCCTTTCTGGGTGGCACAGCTCTTGGGTGCTCGGCTCCCCCTCAGCAGAGAGTGGGTCTTCAGTGGCTGGTTCCCGCGAGTTCAGCGCCAGGGCGATGCCCCACAATGATAAAATTTCTTCCATCATGTAAATGGTAAGATGTGATTTCACTGGAAAACATATCGAAATGGTCAGATGGTTGCTCCTGTGCATCATAAGTGAGTTGGACAATAAAAGCAGGCAGCGGATACGTAGGCACTCAATAGCAAAACATAAAGGAAAGTAAAAGAGCTATAGTACCCAGGGAAGACACAAAGTATGTGAGGGAACACCTGATCAGGGTTATTTGTCTGTGATAAGAGAAAGAGGAAGTGACCTTAATTGAAGCAGGTCTGAAGACCAAAATAACCTCTATACTGGCATAGTGGAGAAGATGAGGAAGTATGACATATTCTCACTAATGAGCTGGGACTTATTTATAGGTACTGTTTCCATTATTGTCTTTGTTATGACGTGCATGGAGGAGTGACATTTCATGGAAAACACAATTCCCATATTGCAATCCTGCCACATGTTGAGTAGTATTGTCCCATTGGTAAAGCTCAAAAAATCTTTGGAGACTACACGTTGTTGTTTGGTGCCGTCGAGTCATGTCCGACTCATAGCGACCTTCATAAGGTTTTCAATGGCTGACTATTTCGGGATTGGCAGGTCCTTCTCCCATTTTTGCGGTGCTGGGAATTGAACTCGGGACTTGAGAGACTGCAGCGCAGCGCTCTACCAACTGAGCTAAATCCCAGCCCTTGGAGACCACATATCTATACTTTAATAGGTGAGGGAGAATTAAGAAATTTTCTGGGGCAGCTGGGTGTGGTGGCACCCACCTGTAAGCTCCAAGACTGAGGAGGCAGAAGCAAGAGGATCACAAGTTCAAGGACAGAGGCAGCCTGCAGAACTTAGTGAGATCCTGTGTCAAGATGAAAAATAGGTAAAGGGACTAGGTGTGCAGCTCAGTAGTAGAGCACTCACTAAGTATGAGCAGGGCCCTGGGTTCAGCACCCCTACCACCACAAGAAAAAAAGGAATTTTCTGAAAAAGAATAATCATTCAGGAGCCTACAAAATAGATATTGTACCTCATTATTAGAATAAGAAGGAAAAACAGCAAGCAACCCTAAAATAAATATATAATTTCAATACTTCTTACTGTTTTAGAAATTAGAAATAATGAAGGGTTAAATATTAAAAAGTTTGCTAATGAAATGCAATGAGATTCTTGCACTTTATGTTTATCTTTGTTTTAATAATATTTGGATCTAAATCTGCCAAAGAATCTGGTAAATCTACTAACCAGAATCTCAAATCTTTGTTGCATTTTTACATGGGACAAGTGCAGACTATTACAGATAGGTGTAGCCTGAAGCATGTGGCACGATTCTCCACCACGGTGAACAACTCATCATACATTTTCAAATAAAATACAAACTTCTCCTGACTCATATAGCAGTCATATTCTTGGAAAATCAGTGTATATATTTTAAAAATGCAAAAACAATTTCATGTTATATTTAAATCATAGGTTCTAGGCTCATATAATTATACAGGGTTTTTCTTCTATATGACTGCAGCCTGGACCATTCAAAAATCATGCCAGATTTGAGAAAATTATTTGTTGGATGGAACTGTCATGCCCACTTTCCAGGCTGTCTAGCACCTCCCGTCTACCCATCAAATGTGCACAGTGCTCCTACAGCCATTGTGCTGACCAAAACTCCCCTCTCAGATCACCACCATGCGCCCTGAGATGTGCTATCAGCTTATTGAGAACCACTGCTTTCAGCTAGGACTTTGTCTAATCTGCCTGTTGCCCAGCTGCCCCATGCGGAGCCCCTCTCCCCTCCTGGGTCTCATGCACAGTACAACCCCAGTGACTGAGCTCATGGCTGTTGCCCTGCACCGTGCTGGTGTGGCTTGCCTGGTACGTGACCCAGCTGCTGTGATTCTGCACGTCATTAACAGCCCACTCTTTCACCCACTCCCTCCCTCCGGCAGCAAGCAGCTTGAAGTCCACTGATGAGGACGTGAGCTAGAGAGAGTAAGGAGCGGACATTATTTTTATCACGCACTCTACTGAAATGATGCAACATGTAGACTCCTAATCTTTTTTACCAGAAGTGTGGCATGGAAACAACTGTCTGTATAGCAGGATTCCTCTTTCTGTCCCACCCCCTCCAGGCATTTAATGGCTCATGATCTCTTTAAGATTGACTGTCTGTCCATCAATTCCACTATCCAGGGACTACCCAGGCTGCCACCAGCCCATATGGTGGTGGTGACACAGCCTTCGTATAAATTACTCAAAGGCGACCACCCTGGAAATTTCTGCAGGAAAATATCAAAACACACCCAGATTGTCATAGTAGATCTGAAGGTCTGCACAGTCTATCTTGTCCCACCTCCCCTCCCCCAGGGCATGATCTGCTGAGCCACAGAGACAGCCCTGACCTTCTCTGCCTCTATGAGAACTTAAGTCACTACTACCTCCTGATCATTGCTCACACTGGTCATTTTGACTCTGAAATAAATGAAAAAGCACTCATTGATCAGCTGCTACATGCTAGGCTCTGTGCTCAGCACTTACAGGTGAATATAAAGGGGATTAACAAGTGGTCCTTTGAGAAACTTATCACTTAAGTTTCTGAAAAGAATGTGTTCTGCCAGGTGCGGTGGCGCACGCCTATAATCCCAGCTGCTTAGGAGGTGGAGGCAGGAGCATCGCAAGTTCGAGACCAGAGGCAGTCTGCATAATTTAGCGAGACCCTGTCTCAAAAAGTCAAAAAAATGGTCTGGGGGCGCAGCTCAGTGGTCTAGCACTTGCAGAACATGCAGGTGTGAAGCCCTGGGTTCAACCCCCAGTACCACCAAAAAAAAAAAAAAAAAAAAAAGAATGTGTTCTGTATATTGCCCTGGCTGTTGCTTTTGAATTAAGAACTTGAGGTTAGTTAATTTGCTTAAACTTATTGTAGCTGGTTTTATGATAGGGATTCAAATAATGTTCCACCGTAAGTATTTGAGCTATGAGGATTTGAAGACACATGCATGCAACTTAAACATTTAAAAACTATAGGCTTAATGAAAACCCTATGATTAGCAGAGAAGCACTGACATAGTGCTGGGCATGGCGCAGTGTCTGGAAGCGTTTCATTCTATTGTACATATGGTTGCTATGAGTCGGACACGACTCCATGCTACCTAACAACAGCAACAGCATAAAATATAATAGCTTTGGAATCTGAGTCTTACAGGGATATTGTAATGTCTTGCCTTTAAAGGACACAATTTTATCTGAAGGCCATTTGGAAGATATACCATGTTTTAGAATATCTAATGAGCATTTTCTTCCAGTGATTTTCTAAGGAGCTCCTTTCATTTTTATCTGGCAGTGCACGTAGGATATGCCCTTCTCAGGGGAAGACTATGAACTTGTAGTAAGGAAAATTGATAGCGCTAATTAGTCCTTTAACATAAATGCAATCAGCATATTTTCCTCTAGGAGCTCTTCAACATTGCTCTCATGATTACAGTGCACTAATAAAGTCATCCCCACAGTAGAAAGATGAGCAAATAATACAAAAATCCTCTGGAAGATTGATGTGGGATCCTTCGATGTACTAATGAAGACTCTTTGTGTGCAAGCAATGGAAACTGATTCTAGTCATTTAGGCAGAAAAGGAATTCACTGACAGCATATTATTTTCTCATGGGACCTCTAGGAAGGCTAGAAGACCAGGCGTGGGAAATAGGGGAACAAAAGGCGTCTGCAGAGCCACAGTAGCTGCTGTAAACACTGATCCTGGCCCTGCTGTCCTTGCTGCCATGGAAAGCTGGTGCTTCCCCGAGGCCATGTCTGAGGACGTCCAGTTGGCCATTGAAGGGCACAGCCTCCTGCCCTAGTAATAAGGAAGGCTGAGAAAATGAGTCCGGTCTTTTCAGCCTCTGTGGTGAGAGCTAGGCTGTCAGTCCTACCAGACTTCACACTTGGAGTTCTGAACACTGAAATGTGAGGCAGTTAAAGACAGGCAGGCATTCATTTCTTAGTGCTGTTGACTTGGATCCAACTCATAGTGACCCTGTGTACAGCAGAACAAAGCACTAGCAAACACTGTGCCATGCACACGATCTTTTTATGTTTGAACCCAATGTTGCCACCACTATGTTTCTTCTCATTTTGACTTGTGCCATATTGGCAAAAGGGACTTTACTCTATCCCCCCTCATTAAAATCTACTCTATTTTGAGGAGGCAGCTCTTCCCCTGTGGTTTCTTGAATGCCTTCCAGCCTGGGGGGTGCTATTTTCCAGCACTCTATTTGACAGTGCTTCTCTGCTATTCATAGGGTTTTCAATGGTTAATTGTTTGTGAAATGGGCTCCCAGGTCTTTCTCCTTAGTCTGTCTTATTCTGGAAACACAGCTGAAACCTGTCCCCCATGGGTGGCCCTGCTGGTATCAGAAATACCGGTGACATAGTTTTTAGCATCACAGCAACACACAAGCCCCCACAGCACAACAAGCTGACAGACACAGTTTCCTCAAGAGCTTATGTTTGAAGAGCTTATGTTTGGAAATAAGTATCTTTGTTTCTTTGGCTAAGAAGCTAATATTCCAGTTGCAGGGCTTCTTATGGATGTTCTTTTTAAAGATATATCTCCTTTATTTATAAGTGTTGGTGGGGTAGAGAATAATAAGACTTTTGCTGTTTCCATTAGGCATCATGGGCTGGGATTTAGCTCAGTTGGTAGAGCACTGTGCTACAGTCTCTGAGGTCCCAAGTTCAATTCCCAGCACCACAAAAATGGGAGAAGGACCTGGTAATCCACTCCCAAGGCAATCCCGAAACCGTCAGCCATTGAAAACCCTATGAGGGTTGGTATGAGTTGGATACCGACTTGATGGCACCTAACAACAACAACATTATGCATCTATTACATTGCTTTTAGTTATACTTTCATCAACTTACATATTTCACAGAACCTTTTGATTAACATATAGTAAAAAAATAGTTTGGATTTATGGATTATATTCCCTTTTTTTCTCATCTGTTTTTATTTTTGCATCATCTGTTTTGAGATTGGGCCTGTGGCTGTACCACTGTGGCATCTGACCCATCAGATCTAGGAAGCTGAGCAGGATCGGGCCTCGTTAGTACTTGGATGGGAGACCGCCTGGGAACACCAGGTGCTGTAGGCTTGTGAGAAGGACCCGGCAACCCACTCCCAAACAACCATCAGCCATTGAAAACCCTATGAATAGCAGAGAAGCACTGACAATAGTGTTTCACCTGTTGTATGTAGGGTCGCTATGAATCAGATACTGACTCAATGACACCTAACAACAACAACAATTTTGAGATTATCCACTCCCTCTTTATCCCTCTACATTATTTCTGCTCCCCTTGCCCCATTCCTCAACCTCCATTCACCCCCTCTCTTACTGATATTCTATTTCTCTCATCACTTTATTCCTCTGGCTGAGAACTTCCTGTGACTCCCTACTGCCCATCAACAGTGAGTCCCTACTCCTTTCATTTCTTTGCCATGAGCACCCAGTCCTAACCGGTAAACAGTGCCCCATGAATGGACGCTTCCCCATCTGTCATTTGCCACATTAAACTAGTCTGCAGATGCTGAAGACCTGACTCCTTTGTGGCACTATCTAGGAAATTTCTTCTGCATATCCCCAAAGGAAGGTAGGTCATAAAAGTGACCCTAAGCTAGTGTGGCCAATGGGTGGACTTTAGCCTGAGGACTCAGAAAAGTCAATGTGACCTCGATGTTTCAATAGCATGAATCACACCATCAAATGGGCTTTCACATTTAAAAATAGTATGGTATCAACTACATTAGTCCTGAAACAACATTGTACTTGGATAGGTACCACTTCTAGGTAGATTTCTTTTAATATCTGGCCATAGCATTATGGCCCAGTTGCACAGATTTTGGTTTGGCTTTATCCTCTCCTGACAGCGTAGGGGAAAAAAAAAACCTATAAAGGTCAAAAAATACCTACCCTCTACTCCAATGGCCTACAGACAATAAATCATGTCATCAGTTTCATGGTAGTTTAAGTCTTCCTGTCCTCATTTCTAAATGGCTGAACATCTGTAAGCTCAAATAAGATACCATTAATTAAAAAGTTAATATGGACATAGATTACTGTGTTACTCTGTATAATGCAGTTTTCCTTTACTTTTGCCAAAGACTTCCCTTCTTTTTTTAGTCACTCCTCAGGATTTTGGAATAGAGTAGAGCACACCTGGGTTACTATTACAGTGCTTGAAGATATTATACGGCAGTTTCACCAGTAAATCCAGAGTTTTCTGTGAAAGAGATTGATCTTTCCCAGTTTTTGGGCAGTGGACTCAGCTTTAGTCACAGTCAACAAAGGTAAAGAGCTGTCAAAGTAACTAACGGTCCTTTGACATGTGTCCTCTTTTTAGTGAAGATCTTTGCTAAATCATGTTATATTATAAGCATGGGACTCCTACAGCTAGATGGGTATGTATTGTTCAATCATTTTCTCCAGCAGAAATTTTCTCTTCTGATATTTACCAGACACAAAAATATTTTGAAACTATTTTAAATTTGTGTTGTAAAATACAGCATGCATGCAGAAACAATCTAGAGAACAAAAAGGAACCACTCAATGATTAGTCACAAGGCAAACATAGCTGTGTACCTACCACCCAGTCCAAGAAATGGAATGTGTTTACACAAAACCCTATATGCGTGTATTTATAGTACCTCCTTTCCTAATTGCCAATGACTGGAAACACAAATGTCCTTCAATGAGTTAAAGAAAAAGCAAGCCATGGTATGCCCATACCATCAAATACTGCTCAACAATAAGATAGAACTAACTGTTGATACATGGAACAAACTGGATGAATCTCAGTGGCATCATGGGATTGAAAGAAGTCTTAAAGCTTTATGTGCAGTATGATTCCACTTATACGATGTTCTTGGAAAGACAACAGTATAATGGTGGAGAACAGACCAGTGACGGTCAGGGGATACAGGGCAGGGAAGAGATTATAAGATGCTATCGTAGGGGAGTTTTCTTTGGATGATAGAACCCTCAAATCCTGGTTGAGGTAGTAATCACAAAGATCCATAAGTGTGTTAAACCTCATAGAGCTGTATACTAAAAGAAAGTATGCTTTACCGTAAGCTAATTTTTTAAATTAAAAGAAGGAAATGGGGCGTGACCAGCACCCCAGAAGCCCTTCTGGTTCCCCAGCTCAGTGGCTACCTTTCCTCTCCCTGAAGATGTAAGCATTAATTTATTGATACTTTAAATATTTTATAGCACCTTTTTTTGGCTTATCATAAACTTAACTCCAGAATGACTGCTGGTAGGTATTTGGCAGTGTTTTAAATCCAGGGACAGGACTGCCAGGTGAGTTGCAAGGGTTCAAGGGCTAGGAACCACGCTGACTTCTCTGCACTTCCCACCCCAACAGACTTCAGATTGGTTAAACACACACACACCAGGGAAAACTCAAAATATATTTATGGAATCAATGAACAAAAATTTGAGAAAGTATACAAAAGATAATTTTTGTTGCAGTACCAGCAGGTTGAACTGAAGGTGCTCCACCACTGACCTGCATCCCAACCCCCCTTTTAATCTTTCTTTTTGATACAGAGTCTTCCTAAATTACACAGGCTCTCCCCTGGCCTTGAACTTGCCATCCTCCTGCCTCAGACTCCCGAGTTGCTTGGGTTATAGGTTTGTGCCACAGTACCCAGCTACAAGAAACATTTTAAAGTTACCTACAAATCATTATCAATTCCATTATTGCTTTACTGAAATCATAAAAATAATTAATTTTAAATTTGATGTAAAAAGATTATATACCATGAAATGAAGGGAAAGGTTTCTTTTAATAGTATTTTGTTTATACCTGTTGGTGGAGTACAGAGTAATATGTCAGTTGATATATCCCTTATGCAGCTATCAAATTAATATTGCTTACACTCCCATTTCTTTAAACATTTTACAGAACAAAATAAAGACAAAAATTTAAAAAGCAAGAATTTTAGTTAGCACGTAATGCAACCATGAGCCACACCCTGTTTTTTTCTGTATTTTCATAGAGTTGCATCCTACATTTTGTGTTTTTTGTCTCTCTCTGTATCCCTCTGCATTTCCCCCTTCCCCTTCATCCCTCATATTCCCCATCACCCACTCCCTCCCACTAGTTCCTTCCCCCCCCCATAGTGGGTCTATTTGTAATTTCCCATATTAGATAAGTATGATTGTACATTTATATATGTATATATAAATTTTTTTTTCTTTAAGTTACCTTTAGCTCCTGCATATGAGAGAGAACATGCAGTATTTCTCTTTCTGAGTCTGGATTGTCTCGCTTAAAATGATATTCTCCAGTTCCATCCACTTTGTTGCAAATGACATAATTTCATTCTTCTTTACTGCTGAATAGTACTCCATTGTGTACATATATCACAAATGTTTAATCCACTCTTCTGTTGATGGACACCTTGGTTGATTCCAATCCCTTGCTATGGTGAAGAGTGTTGCATTAAATATGGCAGTGCATGTGTCCCTGTGGTACGATGGCTTATCTTCCTTTGGGTATGTTCCTAGAAGTGCGATGGCTGGATCATATGCTAGTTCTATTTTTAGTTTTCTCAGGTACCTTTATATTGATTTCAGTAGCCACTGAACTAAGTCACAGTCCCGTCAGCAGCGTGAAAGTGTTCCTTTTTCTCCGCATCCTCGCCAGCATTTGTGGTGGTTTTGTTAATCAAGGTAGTTTTTAAAACCATATTCTTTACAAATTTTATATCTGACAACTTGCATCACTATTTCTACATCAGAATGTTTCTCTCTTCCCAAATAAAACAAAACAAAAACTACTTAAGGTATTGTGTAGGACAAGAAAATTAATGTTATTACAACTCAACATAAAAACATAGGCAGCTAAAAAGAAATTATAAACTTGGCAATGATCTGATTGAAATTTTAAAATTTGTTTTATATTGACAGATTACTCTGCTTTATCATTGCTTTCAGTTTTAAGCTTCCGAGTAATTATTTTCTCCACAAGGTGTCATTTGATTATTAACAAAGTTTTGTACCATGTATGGCAAAGGAAGCGTATTTTTATCTGCTGAGAGTGGGTATTAGAGCACCGACATCTGTTGTTTTCTCTTCCCAGAATCCTTGACCTCTCTTCTGGGACCCCACCTGCTTCCTCTGAGGAGCTGCCCCTCCACTCCTCCCTGAGGTTTTATTGATCTGCCAACAGATGTCTCCTTTTCCTTGGCCACTCAGATTGGCCTGGGATGGTCACGTGACCAAGCCCGGCCAATGAGAGCCTTCCTAGGGACCAGTTGCTCTTTCTCCCAAAGTCATTAGGCTAGTTTGATCACAGCTACACGTGGTAGCTGAGCATCTTCGATTCATTGCTCCCTCTGCTCCACTGAGTGAGGCTGATGATCCTAGGAGGGACGTGGAGAGAAAGACACAGACAACAGAGTGTCATTGCTGTCGCCAAGCATCCTTTAAAGATCCAAGTTCACACCCGGCTGCACAATATCCTTGTGCATTCCTGTTGCCAGTATGAAGGTGACAGTTAGCTATTCTCTGCCCCTAGTTGTAAACCATAATAGTCAATAGGATGTCAATATGACCTTACTATATCTGCACTTGGGCTGGGATTTAGCTCAGTTGGTAGAGCGCTGCGCTGCAGTCTCTGAGGTCCTGAGTTCAATTCCCAGCACCGCAAAAATGGGAGAGGGACCTGGCAATCCACTCCCAAGGCAATCCCAAAAACAATCTGCCATTGAAAACCCTATGAGGGTCGGTATGAGTCGGATACCGACTCAATGGCACCTAACAACAACAACAACAACATGTCTGCACTTATGTTTGTTAATGCTGCTATCTGGGTTTAGCTCAGTTGGTAGAGTGCCACACTGCACTCTCTGAGGACCCGGGTTTGATCCCCAGCATCACAAAAATGGGAGAAGGGATAATGCCAGTGAATGTTGCCTGAACCTGTGTATATACTTGAGCCCTTAGCCCTGACATCATATTTTGTTCTCACAACCACTCCACACAATTTGTATAGGTTCAATGACAGCCCCCAGTTTAGAGTGGAGGAAACCGAGGCCCAGAGAGGTTAAGAAATGTGTCCAAGGTCACAAAGTTAGTAAAGGGTAGATCTGGGATTCAAACCAAAGAAACCTGACCCCAGAGCCTCCCCCAGATTCCTGAGCTTCCAATGAGAGACAGAAGCAGACACAGGGATTCATGCCTCCACCTTGAAGCCTGCCTTCATTACACAGCCCACGCGGACCTCCCTGTGTCTCGGCTGTATTCGCTCCTGTGGTGACTTCACCAAGCAGTTAAATCAAGAGGCAGTACAGGGTCATGGTGAAGAGTCGGGTTTCAGATTCTACAATGGCCTCTTCCTAGCAGCGTGGCCTTACCCTCAGTTTCCTCATTTGGAAAATGAGGACTTGAAAAATAGTACTTCTGATGCTATCCCTAGTATTACAGATGTTGATATCTGTAACCCACGTGGAACAGGATTGGTCCCATGAGACACTGCCATGTAGGCATCGGTTGGTATTAGCCTGAAGCTCTCCGGATGTTTTTGGTGTCCACCTTACCTCCCAGGTAGACCTTAAGCGCTGTCGACCTGGCGCCCTTGTTTCCCATACAATAAGGAGACTGTTGTAGGACAGCACAGCGTAGATGTTTGTGAGCTTAGAGCACGGAGCTCCTCTTGCACACCATACTAAAAAATGGCGAAGGAAAAAATGTTCATGTGAAATTTTGCTGCTTCTTTTTTTTTTTTTGCTGTACTGGGGGTTGGACCCAGGGCCTCGCGCCTGCATGCTCTGCAAGTGCTGGACCACAGAGCTGCACCCCCAGCTCATTTTTCACTTTTTTTTTTGAGACAGGGTCTCACTAAGTTACGCAGACTGCCTCTGGTCTCGAACTTGCGATCCTCCTGCCTCTGCCTCCTGAGCCGCTGGGATTACAGGCGTGCGCCACTGTGCTTGGCTGAAATTTTGCTTCTTATACCCAGAGATGAATAACTCCAGAGGCACTCCAAGCTTCTAAACTCTGGGCTAAATGAAAGAGAATACTTAACTCATGACCAGCCTTCTTCCAGACACTAGTAGGCAGGAAGGAACAAGACTGATGAAGTCCCAGCTCTCACGAGGTCTCCATTCTTGGTGGGGCTGGAGACAGATGATACGTGAGTTTTTAAAAAATGTTGTTGTTGTTGTTGGTGGTAGGTGCTGTAGAGTCAGTATTCGACTCATAGCGACCCTGTGCACAACAGGTGAAACACTATTGTCAGTGTTTCTCTGCTATTCATATGGTTTTCAATGGCGGGTTGTTTTTGGGAGTGGGTTGCCGGGTCCTTCTCCCAAGCCTGCAGCACCTGATGTTTCCAGGCAGTCTCCCATCATAGTATTAACCAGGCCCAACCCTGCTTAGCTTCCAAGGTCTGACGGGATCGGATGCCACAGGGCTATAGCTGAAGGCTTTTAAAAAAATAGATAAGGTAAACTCAGATATGGTTAGTGCAACAGAATGAGGTGATATTGGGGGTTGGGGAGGCCTGTTTTAGCTGATGGAAATAATCTGAGGCATGTTAAGCCACCTCTGCCAGGCCTGGGGACAGAGCATCCCAGCCAGAGACAAGGGTCACTGAAAGTGCCCTGACTTCTCATCAGAGGAGGTTTTGTGCTCTTCCTGCTACCAGTCCCTCTGCATCCAACTATTCATTTCTAAACACCAAGTCATTACTGAGGTAAGCATCAGCTACACCTTTGTGGAAGTGCTTTTCTTTTTCCTTTTTATTTAAAGCTGGAAACCAAAGTCCGTCAGATGTGTCTGTGCCTCTGGCTGGATCATTGGCCAACTGTTTCCTGCAGAAGATACCATAAAGTGAAAAGAAGGGGATAAAGCACCTGCCAGAGAGGAAAACACAGAGCAGATGGCAATGTTTACCACCTCATTCCCTTTTGCATATATGAGAAATGCTTGCGAAATTTCTAGGAACTGGGTGCTGGGAGAAGAAAAAAAAATGCATAAAAGCTAATTACTAGTAATAACAGCATCCGTAAGCCCAATCACACCCTGAGGTGGAAATAGAAAACCCAGCTTATCATATTCTTGCAAACCTGTCATTGGTGGTAATCAGAGCTTCAAGGTGGCAGGGAGTGGCGCTTTTTGGAGTCCGGCTCCTGTTACCATTTTTTAGCAGTGAAACTCTTGGTTAGAGTAGCTGTGGAAAATCTCATCTTTAATTCAGGTGGGAAGATTTAAGGCAGGACTAAGGAACGCCTGGAGGGGGAATGTGGTTGTTGTTGTTGTTAGGTGACATTGAGTCCTGTCCAACTCATAGTGACTTTCATAGGGTTTTTGATGGGTGATGTTTGGGGATTGCTTCAGGAGTGGATTACCACATCCTTCTCCCATTTTTGCAGTGCTGGGGATTGAACCCAGGTCCTCATGAACTAAGGAGCAGCAGTCTACCAACTGAGCTAAATCCCAGCCCTGTGGGGGGAATAACAAATGTGAAACAGACTGAAGCAGGCAGAAGGCATACATTCGGGAGAAGGGTCATCTTCTGTTTCTGCTCTGACCAGGCGTGTGACTTGTCTGGGACCAGGCTCCCCTCAGTGAAGAGGGAGGATCAGACCCCCATGGGAGTTCCCAAATATACTCCTCAGTGCTTGATCATGTCAGGCTTTCTAGAGTCTCGTCAGGAACTTGACTTTTATGCTGGGTGAGGCGGAGAACCACCGTAGGTTTTGAGCAGAGGAGAGAGGTGATGTGACTTCTGCCTCTCAGACTTGCTTTTGCTGCTACGTTAAGAATAGACTAGCCCGCCACGAGGATGGAAGCAAAAAGACCACAAAGAAGCTCGTGCCTAATTCAGGCCAGAAATGAGAGGGCTCAGACCAAGGAAGTAGCAGCAGCACGCAGTGAGAAATGAGTCTTGTTGTTGTTGTTAGGTGCCGTTGAGTCGGTATCCGACTCATAGCGACCCTCATAGGGTTTTCAATGGATGACTGTTTTGGGATTGCCCTGGGAATGGATTGCCAGGTCCTTCTCCCATTTTTGCGGTGCTGGGAATCGAACTCGGGACCTCAGAGACTGCAGCGCAGCGCCCTACCAACTGAGCTAAATCCCAGCACAGAAATGAGTCTGGCACCCCCAAATACCCATATATTCTCAAAGCTAATCCACACTGAATCCAACAATTGTTTTTATGACATTATTAGGCCAGGTCAGGGTGACCACAATCGCAATGTAAACAGAGTGAGATAATGGGACGCAGACATGGGCATGTGCACAATATTACTACACTATGATGTAATCCCATGTAACTATGATGTGATTGGACGATGGTCTTGGCAATTAGCCACTGTTGTGTAAAAGCCTTAAGAAGCCCCTCTGCCAGCATTGGGCATGTGCAGATAGGAGGGGTCGTGGAGAGGACTGGTATGCACACAGAGGACTGGAGCGTCTAGAGAGGCCTGGGGGGCATGGGGAGGCGATGGGGCACAGTGGCTGTGCATGGAGGGTGCTATGGAGAGGAGCATGCCAGAATAAAGACTGTCAGACCTGCCTGCTGCTCCCCAGCATGTTTTGGTTTCTCTGTGGGCCCGAAGCATCTGTCTACCTTGACAAGGAGGTCAGCTTGGGTTCAAAAGACACGAACAGCACTTTTATTTATTTAATTAATTATTTTTTTGCAGTACTGGGGTTGAGCCCAGGGCCTTGCGCCTGCATGCTCTGCAAGTGCTGGACCACTGAGCTGCGCCCCCAGCCCATTTTTTTTACTTTTTTTTTGAGACAGGGTCTCGCTAAATTACACAGACTACCTCTGGTCTCGAACTTGCGATCCTCCCGCCTCCACCTCCAGAGCCACTGGGATTACCGGCGTGCACCACCGCGCCCGGCCCATGAACAGCACTTTTATAATTTTCCCCCAAACCAGCTCTCAAATCTGCATGTGATTCATATCTGCATCTGATCTTTTAGCCCTCTGAAACTGTTGAACTGGCATGGATTAGATTTGAGAATACACGGGAGTTTCAAGACCTACCCCTCTGCCTCCTTCTTGCTCCCCTACCTCTTTCTGGGGACCTCCTGGAATTCCTCCAATTTGTCAGAGCATAATTCCAACCCATGGGCCTGGGGATCTGCAAGTCCCCCTTTTTCTGGCTCTGGATCCAGCTCCAGGGAAGCCAGGCACTAACATAGAAGGAGCTGCCTGAGGGAGCTGTTGGCCTCATTTCCAGCCCAAGCATTTGAACTTTGGGATCATGACAAACATTCTGGCTTCTAAGTCACCATCAGTGTCCAGCCCAAGCCAAGCTTCACCCAGCTGTCTGGCTTCGAGGGCAAACGAAGCAAGCCTCACGGCCATGATCCCTCATGAGCACATTCTGCTTCTTCCTCCTCTGGGTGAAAGAAGGGGCCCCACATCCACTTTGGACCTCAAGATGCAGATCACGCCACAGAAGCCCGCTGTGCTGTCTGCACTGGCCCATTCCTGGTAACTAGGTGTATTACATATAGCAGATCCTCAAAGGAAACAATGTTGCATTGATTTCAATCTATGCCAGTAACTCCAGGAAAAACTGTATTATAACCTGCAACATTGCAGAGATACATGGGTGTTTGTTTCTGACCACTACACAGACCTTGTAGGCTGCGGCTTGTGGTATGATCTGAAGGGTGCAGAGTACTCGCCTGCCTGAGTGCTCTACTCCATAGACCTCTCCTGTTTCTGGAATTATCCAAATGTAAGCCAGCATGCCAGGTTAGATTTATCTCAAATATCAAATATGATCAATTAGTAAATACTGTCTGCATCGATGTTTGAAGGTAGAGGAAGACCATGTGCAGGTTCAACTTCAACAGCAACAATGAAAGAAGTATAATTGATTAATAATGTCCACCATGAGTGTAAAGGGCTGGGCTTTAGCTCAGTTGGTAGAGAGCTGTGCTGCAGTCTCTGAGGTCCCGAGTTCAATTCCCAGCACTGCAAAAATGGGAGAAGGACCTGGCAACCCACTCCCAAGGTAATCCTGAAACAGTCAGCCATTGAAAACCCTATGAGGGTCGCTATGAGTCAGATACCCACTCGACAGCACCTAATAACAACACCACCACCACCCATGAGCCAAGGTTAAAAAGGTATTGTCAAATGTTTCTGTTTCAAGCCTTTCTTTTACATTAAAAGTCCCTCTACTTAGAAGGCACCAGTTAAAACAGAAACTTGAACAGCAGGAATTACCAGATAAAAAGACAGTTAAATAGCTATGTATTGTTGTTAGGTGCCCTCAAGTCAGATCAGACTCATAGCAACTCTATGTACAACAGAACAAAACACTACGCAGCACTGTGCCATGCCTGACACTATATCAGTGCTTCTCTGCTATTCATAGGATTTTCAGTGGCTGATTGTTTTGGGGTTGTGGCAGGAGTAGGCTGCCAGTTCCTTCTTCCATTTATGCAGTGCTAGGGATGGTACCCAGGGCCTCAGAGAGTACAGAGCAGCCCTCTACCAACTGAACTATACCCAGCCCAAATAGCTATTTAAATATTGTATGCTCTTCAATCTAATCTGCGCCTTTTCAACAGTTTTGGACTGTTACAAAATCAGATATGGGTTAGAGTCATGTGAAATGAGATTTGTGGTTGAGAGATGAGTCAAGAGTGCTCTTGTGCACATCCAGTCTGCACACGATTTTCATCTGCATCTGATTTTGTAGTCCTCTAAAACTTTTGAGGGCCTGGGATATAGCTCACGTGGTAGAGTGCAACTCTGTAGTCTCTGAGGTACCGGGTTTGATTCCCAGCACTGCAAAAATGGGAGAAGGACATGGCAATCCACTCCCAAGACAATCAGCCTTTGAAAACCCTTTAAGTGTCGCGATGAGTCGGACACTTAACAAGAACAACAACAACAAAACTGTTGAAAGGGTGCACATTAGATTGGAGAATATGTGGTATTTTGTATGTTTTGAGGGGTAAACACCATTTCCACAGTATGTGTCTGAATAGTCGATTGTATGTATTCTGCTTGGTTGGTCTTATAGTTTGAATATAAAATGACCCACACAGGCTCATATTTGCCCCCTTTGTCCCCAGCTGGTGGCACTTTTTTGAGTGGCCATAAACTTTGGGAGGTAGGACCTAACTGGTGGAAGTGGGTCACTGGAGGCAGGCCTTTGAAATTGATCCCTATCCTTGTTTCTGGCCAAGGCTCCCTGTTCCGGGTCTGCTATGGGGTCAATAACTGTCCTCAGTCATGGGCCCCCTGCTGCTAGCTCCGCCATATCTTCCCCACCACTGAGGACTGAGGCTCTCTCGAACCATGAGCAGAAAATAAACCCTTCCTTCCTAAATTGTCTAAGTCAGGTATTTCGGGTACCCGGATGTAAAACCTATCTAATTCAGTTAGGAAGTAATCAGTGAGGGAAAATATGGTAACGTCCAACCCAGCTGTTTTGCCCACTGCCTTTTGGCTTCCTATCTTTTGTGTCCTTGGAAATTACTTTTCAAGTGTTTCCTATTTGCAAGGCATAATTAGGTGCTTGCCATGTGTAGTCTCACATTGTCTCTACAATTTAACCAAGTAGACCGTTTTTATCTCCATTTTCCAGGGAAGGCTCTGAGAAGTCCCACTGCTATAGGTATCAGGTAAAGGTCTTGAATCCAGTTCTTCTCACCTCCAATGCCTTTAAAAAATCTGGAATCAGCCCTATGCACTCCAGCATAGCCTCTTGCAGAAGGAAATTATCTACTAAGGGAGGTCACCCAGTGATTGACAAATAATAAAGCTGTTCATCTCAAAGACAACTCTAGTAGCTTAAGCCTGGTGATCTGTGTGATTTCACTAAGTAAAGCCCTGAGGGCAATTAACATGATTCAATAAAAGCCTAAGCCCTTACCCAGTCATTTGTTTGCATCTCTTCAATAAAATGGAAATGTCAGTTGGACTTGATGCGCTTCATTCGGCTGATGATATTTTGGAAGAGATGACTGTTTTTCAGAGCGCATATTGCCTCCCTGGCCCCCTCCCCACAAGCCCTCCATCCCTCATTTGTTGTCACAGACCTTTTAAAACTAATTAGACCCTGATGATCAGTTAACTTACTGATTGATTTATCCTCGTTTGCAATACCCCAAGTGGGTTTCTGTTTTCATGACTGGACTTTGTCAAAGGGCAGTGAGACCACCACTCAACACAGGAAATTTCAAAACAGAAAACAAAAACCAAAGGTGTGTTTATTGTTGCTATAGTACGGGAGAGCTATGTTGGCCAGAAACATTCTCTCTGAGCAGAACGGTCTGCTAATGCTAAATAAGCCTGTTGGGAAGCGTGGAGTTCAGGGACTGGAGGACTTTAAGAGACAAACGTGTTGACATCACCTGCAGAAGCAGGGCTGTTCTCTGAGACTGTTCTTCATTGGTTGGTGCTCAGGGATGCCTGTGAACTGAGTCCATCCTACTTGGCCAATTTTAGAAGTGAGGGTTGATAATGGCTGGATGGTTTGCAAAAGCGTGGTTCCTGTAGCAAGGTGCTGATCAGTAGACCAGGTTTAAAACCGGTTTGGGGGCTTGGGGGGTTGGCTCAGTTGGTAGAGCGCTTGCTTAGCATGCGCTGAGGCCCTGGATCTGACCCCTAGCAACACAAAAAACAAGCAAACAAAAAAGCACCCAGTTTTGGTGCCTTCTTGTCATTGTGGCCACAGAACAATCAGTTCTTTCTTATGTTTGAGGGAATGTTTTTATTTTCAGTTCCCCCTCCTGGTCCTCATTCAACCAAAGCCACAGGAGAGACCATAAAGGATTGTCCATATCTTCACCATGGTTACCGACTGTCCTAAAAGATGGCGTTCATTTGTGGACATCTGATCGCGTGTCCATCAGGGTGATTTCATCCCATTTCCATGCATGGTGAAATGATGGGTTAAGTAATCTGTTTGGAACCACAGCTTCTTTCAGAAGCATTTAAGAATCGGAACAACAGACATTAAACAACTTTAGGACAAATAAAGATGATTAGTCATATTATGAAAAGGAATTAGAAGATGCTCCGGAACCATGACCCATGATTTTCCAGTCCATGCAAGAAAACAAGCCCCAGTGGCTCCCTGCACCTGTCTCAGATAGGCTTGTGTAGTTCCTTCTTCTGGCTTTGATATAGATTGCGTTAGCTCACCCACAGAGTTAATCTGGGTGTAAGAGGAGTAGCTTGCAACGGTGTGGGCTACTACCTGGAGAAAAAAAGCTAAGCACACAACAGATTTTTCTGGCATGAACACTTTTGGAATTACAGAAGCACATACCTGGGAATCTTCTTCATCAAATACAGAGTTGCTGGACTGAGAATGCCCATACCAATGGGTGGGAGTATAAGGAAGAGAACATAATAGTACTTCACAGGTAGTTAAGCACTTAGAAAGATAGGGTGCTTTCTGTTAGCAAAAGGGATTTATTATATGTGGTAATGAAAGAGGTTAAAATGGGTCTTTAAGGAGTTAAAAAAATCTTGGGTAAGATCAGAAAAGGCCAGAGAACAGAGTCACTGAGGCAAAATGGTCACACGGAAAACAGTTATGTTAAATGAGTTTTACCTAAGCCACAGAATTTCCATTTCCATTTTTCAGAGGACAGAATAGAAGATAACTTGGCCAATAATCATATGCCTAATTAATCTTTAGATGTTGTTGTTGTTAGGTGCCGTCGAGTCGGTATCCGACTCATAGCGACCCTCGTAGGGTTTTCAATGGCTGATTGTTTCGGGATTGCCTTGGGAGTGGATTGCCAGGCCCTTCTCCCATTTTTCCAGTGCTGGGAATTGAACTCAGGACCTCAGAGACTGCAGCGCAGTGCTCTACCAACTGAGCTAAATCCCAGCTGTTAATCTTTAGATAGAAGCAAAGAAATGAATGCCCTAACCCTATTGATCCAGCATGCAGGAACCCCCTAAGTAGGGACCAGTCTACTGAGACTAACTCAGATAGTAGAGCCCACAGAAAAAGACTATAAAATCCCTAGGCAACTGCCCCCACTTCGACTATCCCTTCTATCCCTTTAAAAAAAAGTCTTCAGTTTCATTTGCCTTTGGGTTCTATGAATTTATTCCTGGGCCGTGAGCCTCAGATCCTGCCACCAGGGAACCCCAACTCCAGTTAAAGTAAGATATATTTAAAAGTTTGTAAAAATCCTGAAGGTGTTTTGATTTACCTCAGCTCCCTAATTTTTCTGAAGCAAAGAGGCTAAGTGTTGGTTCTTAATGAAAATGTAGGTTTTTGTGGGTGGTAGGTCTTTGATGGGTGCTATGTTATTAGGATTGTATCCCTAGAGCATGGCCTAATCTTTTCATGTTTATATAAAAGGAGATGTTTATATACTCTATGAAAGGATCAAAGTAGAGGCCTATAGTCCATTGCTCTGATTAATCTGTCTTATCCAAGGAACTTTTGCCCATAGAGATTCCGAAAAAAAAAATAAAATGTGGTAATTTCTTCTGTAGTACAGATAGTCTTATGTGATCAGCTATAATTTGATCATGTGTAGGAGCTGCAGTACATTTTGTCTAGAAGTAGATTCCACTTATTAAATGTGTAGGCATTCTATAACATGGAATAAGGGTGAACTCTTCTGGTAATTATCCCAAAATATTAGTTGCTGTTATTAAATGTCCTCAAAATTTTTTCTAAAGTCTGTTTTTTCATCCTTAGTTCATAATTTTGACCCTTAATTTAATCTGATCTTAAAGAGTTCTGAAACTGCTTTCTATAAATGTGTTGTCTATTTTTAAAACTTTTTACATAGCTGAATTATTTGTATCTTTTATCCCCTGCTGATTTTAAGTATGTTTTCCCCATCTGATGGTTAAATAGTTAATTGAATTACTTGGTAGAGATCTATAGTAAGTGTCTCACAAAGTTCTGAAATCTATAGCAGCATTTTACCTGTATTTTGAAGTTTACAAAACTCCTTAACTATAACCCTGGATTTGGCTCTAGTCTAGAGTTCTGATTTGACTTTATAAACCTGCTTTTTGGCAGAGCAATTTTACAGTCTGATTGTTTTTTTTTCCTGAGAAAACCATAAAGAAAGGATCTCCATTGAGGAAGTCAGGTAAATTTTGAGTAGGAAGAGAGAAATATCAGAAGGGTAGGTACCACAGGTTTCAAAGTCTTTGAGAGAGACTATCTTGTAGTTAGGCTTTTGTTTTGAGGCCTGACCATATCATTTAAAGAAAAAAACATTGACTGTTTTTTCGCCACAAATTCCCCATAATGGCCATTGCTATTCTAAGGCAAAGTTTGACCTTTATGAAGAATGAAGAAAGTGGCCTCACATAGAAAGCAGAAATTGTTTTAGGAGGAAGCTAAGACTTTGACAGAGACAAACTCATGACTAGGAAAGAGAGAGAGAGAGAGAGAGAGAGAGAGAGAGCGCGCGAGAGAGCACTTCAGTCAGTCAGACATATGTGTTTTTCAACAGTGTCTCCTGCACCCAAACCAGAGGCTATAGGATCACCCACTCAACAACCCTTGACTCCAGAGAAGGACTAAATAAAGTGACCTCTTTTCATAAATCAGTAAGTCAGAGAATGAATTCCCTTCTTCAAGGTTTTATAAGGAATCTGAGAAAAAGTTTGACCAATTGCTTTTTCATAAATTTGTCACTGATCGAGCCGGGCATGGTGACGCATGCCTGTAATCCTAGTGGCTTGGGAGGCGGAGGCAGGAGGATTGCAAGTTCAAGACCAGAGGCAGCCTGTGTAACTTAGCGAGACCCTGTCTCAAAAAAAAAAAAAAAGTCACTGATCTTGAGAATTTCCAACCATTAGTCCTCAAGGCCAACTTGGGCTGGAGACTTATCAGGCCTCTGCCTCCATCTGCTCTTTATGGACCATTCCCTTATATATTCTACTGAAAGAGACCTTAAGCAATGAAACAAAACATATAAAACAAGACTTTCTACATGTAGACAAACAGTAGCAAAGCCAATAACATGGTAAGATTTGTGCTAAAAATAAGTATCAAATGATTTACCTTCAAAACAATAGATCTGATGGCTTTACAAAAGACCTCAATGTAATTATTTACCAAATGATGTACTTCTGAACCAAGAGGTTTAATTAATTAATACAGTTGATATTTAGTGACCTTATACAAAGACCTACTTACTTACAATCAGCACTCAATAGGACTAGTCAGTACCTTAGATTGTTTAGACGGACTTACCTAGCAAACACCTGAAGGTCAAATGGAGTTTAGGCAGAGGGGGTGCAATGAATGAGTGCATGTGTAGTTCTGACAGTGCCCTGGAAAGATATCAAGCCAGTCTTCAAAATGATCTTGGTACAAACTATAGAAGCATTAAAGGATGGTAAGAGGCCCACTCAATAGCCAAAATTTCAAAACAGAAAGCAAAAAACCAAAGCTGAGTTTATTTAAGAGAGAGCTGTGTTTGTTTAAGCACAGTCTCTGAGCAGCACAGTCTTTTGGTATTATATAAGGCTTTTGTCAAGCATGCAGTTCAGGGATTAGAGGACTTTTAATGGTATAAATATATTGCCATGGTTACTCTCTGAGACTGTTGTTGATTGGTTGGCACTCACAGGCATGTTTATGAAGTTAGTCCACTCTGACTGGCCAATTTGTAGAAATGATGGTTGGCATTGATTGATTTGATTACAGAAGTATGTTCACTGAAGCAAGCTGTTGATGGATTGAACAAGTTTAAAGCAAGTTTTGGTGACTTCTTGTTATAGGTATATAAGTCTTTTTAAGTCAGTGGGAACTTACTCCTTTTTTATGCGCAACCTTGACTGATACACCTACTTTAATCTAAGTCTGGACTCATAGATCTTTTTCAAACTATGTTCCTTATAAGCTTTGTGACACTTCTTAAAGAAGTCACTTAGCTTTACTAAGTATATGGTTTGAATCTGAAATGTTCCCCCTAGGCTCATGGGTTTGAACTCTTGGTCCCCAGCTGGTGGTGTAATTTGGGGAGGTTGTGGAAACTTTGGGATGTGGGACATAGCTAGAGGAAGTAGGTCACTGGAGGCGGGCCTTTAAAGGTTATACCTAGCCAGTCCTTCCAGACTTGCTCTCTGCTTCCTATCCTGTCCTTATGATGAACAGCTCTCTTCCACCACTAGCGCTCACTGCCTTGATGTGTTGTGAGGCCTTCTGATACAGTAACGAGAAAAGCTAACCAACACACTGAAGTGTTAGGCTCTTCATTTATAAGATAGGGAAACTAATGCCTACCTGTAGGATTTTTCTAAAGATTAAATGTTATAGTGATTGGGAAAACTCTGTAAATTATAAAATATCAGAAAATATAAACATTCGAAATTCTCTTAAAGTTTAATAATATATCAAAGTGGCATGTAAATGCTATGTATATATCCCTAACACAAAATAGCATTTTTACTGTTTGAAGTTGTAATCTAGAGCCTGACATAGGAATGGGGATTGAAGAACGAGGCCCTTGCTTTGTAGAAGCTCTGACTACCAAACCCTTTTGGAAGGAGTCCCTGGTATCCATCAATACAAAACAATAATAGTTGTTACTACAGTGATGAAACTGTCCTTAGGTTTTTCATTCTATGTTACCTCTGAGAACACAGTGAGGACTATGTCGTCTACAAACAGGTTAGGTTCTTTATTCACAGATCTATTAAATTGAGGGTTTTTCTTCCCCTTCCCCTGAAATCCTATGTTTCTGCATTTTAATTTGTAAAAGAAAATATAGTCAACCAGAAAAGTCACTTTACGAATGTATGCCATGGATCATAAACCTCCATGTTGGAATCTCATCACTTGAAATTTATTTTGAGAAAAATAATTAAAGAATAAAATGTGGAGAATGAAAAAGTTCAACAATAGGGAAATAATTATATTAATTATTATATATCTACTGCAGGGGCTATGATACCAAAGATTGCAATATAAATAAAATAAATCTTAAAGTATAAACATAAATAAAAAAATAGGAAAAATGATATATGTATGTGTATTTGGAACAAAAAATGTATATGTACTTATGAGCAAAGACTAAGAAGTAGTGAACAAAGACAAAAATACTTCAAGTCAGAGTGACAGGAGGATAGTTATGTTTTAGTGGTGAGCATTTTTCAAATATTCCTAAATAATACAAAAATTAATAGTATGCTAATGTAGTTAGTATCATGCCATAATGAAAACAGAGTTTGGGAGTCAGGAAATGCCATTAATTAGCAGTATAAACCTGGAAAATCCTTTCAGTCTCAGATCTCACCTTTTCCATCTATAATGAAGACATTGCATGAGTTATTTCTAAGTTGACATGTAGGTTTATATCCTATCATCTCTCATGGATTTTCTTCTTTATTTAAGTTGAAGTTTGAAAATGCTGTAAAATGTTTAAGGATGGTAAATGCCCATCAAATTTCAGGGCCGTGGTCCAGTAAAGAAACACTTGGGACTTAGTCTTAAACTCAGAACAATAGGTTACTTAATTTTCAGAAAAGTTCTTATTTTCAACTTGTTGCCAATTATGTCATTAGTCGTGCTGTGAAATACTATTGAAAGATGGAGAAATGGTGTTATCCTAGATCAATCAAAACATTATTAGTGAATGAATGTAAGTTTGGCTGTTCTCTTCTGATTGTTATAAGACAATCTGCACTTTAGTTTTATGTGCTAAGAAGTCAACAACTTTATATTCCTAGCAGGTGGCAACATGATTGCCAATGGACTCTTCCCCAGAGGTGCTTTGGGTTATTGGGGGACCTAAGAAGCAATATTTCTATAACACATTTTATTTCAGCTCCAAAACTCAATTCCTTTCCTAAGACTGCCTTTCTCCCTTTCCTCTGTAGACTCAAATCCAGCCAACATTTTGGGTACTCAGTCTAGCAGAGGTTTTGTGTCACATGTTGTTAGGTGCCGTCAAGTCGGTATCCAACTCATAGCGACCCTATGTACAACAGTTGAAATGCTACTGCTAGTGCTTCTCTGCTATTTGTAGGATTTTCAATGGCTGATATGTCACATGTAGATGGTCTAAATCATTGCCTTCCCCTTTTACCTGCTGAATGGTCATGCTCTTCTTCAAGCATCAGGATCTACTTATAAAAGCCATTCTCATGTGGCTGTGGCACAAAGAGATCTAATAATGAGTTTTCCTAGTACAGTGCCTGGAATACGATATTAAATAAATGTCAGAACCTTTCTCATTTCCCAATTCCCTCTTTTTAGAATCCTTCTATATAGTGTATAGTACTCTATAGTGCTGTAGAGTACAGTATATAGTACTGTGTTTTGTGTCCTTTACTTTGCTATCTCATATTGTTTCTCAAGTGACTCATGAATGTAACTTATCTGCTAACTCTCTCAGATATAGATTAGCATCTACTGAACATTCTAGAAGCTTGGGGAAAACTCCACTTGCATTAGCCATTATGAAGAAGAAACAATTGAACCAATATTTATTGCGTGGCTCTATGTAATAGTTATTGTGAAGACTTTGGGCATACCATCTTTCATCCTTCACATGAGAGCTGGGTGCCATGGCACACGTTTGTGATCCCAGTGACTTGGGAATCTGAGGCAGGAGGATCACAGGTTCAAGGACAGACATAGCCTGCACAACTTAGTGAGACCCAGTCTTGAAATAAAAATAAAAACGGGACTGGGGATGCAGCATAGGGTTAGAGCACTTGCCCACTCTCTGTGAGACCCTGGGTTCAATCCCTCAGTACTGAAAAAAAAAATTATGTAGTAAGGAATATTATCCTTTTCTTCTAATAAAGACATGGTATTTACAAAGACTAGCTGACCTGGGGGGCTGGGATTTGGCTCAGTGGGTAGAGCGCTGCGCTGCAGTCTCTGAGGACCCGAGTTCAATTCCCAGCACCGCAAAAATGGGAGAAGGACCTGGCAATCCACTCCGAAGGCAATCCCGAAATAGTCAGCCATTGAAAACCCTATGAGGGTCGCTATGAGTCGGATACCGACTAGACGGCACCTAACAACAACAACAAGCTGACCTGGGCAAGAGACGCAGATGATAAATGACAGCTGCGATCTGGAACTTCCATCCTTCTGATTTTGAATTTAATCTCTTCTTTTGAAAAAATGAGTTTACTGCAGTCACTTTGGATTCCAGGGTGGAAAATGTGCTATCAACAACCAACCCTTGTACAGTTGCCAGGGCCTACCATCCAACCCCAGATTTGTAGGTAGAATGGTGCCTTTGACTAATGGCTATTAGAAATTGCCTCTGTGGCAGTTTCTAGCTCTGATGTCATTAGATAGCTCATATTTCTGCTTCACCAGCTGCAGGGGGGCAGAGGAAGGAAAGGAAGGATTGTCAGCTCCTTGACAAAGGGGATCTCTGTTAACCTGCCTAGAAGAAAAGCGAGAATCGCTAAGCCCCGTCCCTATTCGCACTTTTTTCTAATGATATAATTTTTATCTCCTTCAATTAACTCGTGAAATTTGAGATCTTGCTCTGTGATGGATCTTTTTATCTGTATTAGTTTTAAATGGCAAAGTTAATGGATGTTAGGAAAAAAAAAACCCTTAACTTTCATTGAACTCTAATGCTATTAAATCACCACTGAATATTTGAAAGTCCTGATGTCCCAGAACTTTTTAAAGGACACAGATATTGGCAGTATACCTTATACCAAGACAATCATGATTATGCTAGTTTGAAATTCTGTCCCAAATGTCACCTTCATCTATTTCACTACTTTTAATGGAAAACCAGGGTCAATATTCTTAAGGAGACTGAGGTCCAGGATGGAAACAACACTTACATAACCAAAAATGGAAACTTTAAATATATTTCCCTCGAAAGGAAGGAAGTGTAAGTGTGGGTGAGGATGTGGGGCAACCAAAACTCTCGTACGCTATTGGTGAGAGAGTAAAATGATGCAAACACTTTGGAAAAGAATTTGCTGGTTTCTTTACAAGTTAAAAATACCCCCACCATGTGGTGATTTCTCTACTTTACATAGTTTTCCCAAGAGAAATGAAGGCATATGTCCATAGAATAGCTTGCACTTGAATATTCATAATAACCACAAACTGGAAGTAGTCTATCTACCAATAGGTGAAGGAATCGTGATTCTGGAAGTCTGGGATCCTAAATAGGTTTGGTTTTCCTTCTTTAAGCTTAGAATGAACTCCAGCGTGTAAAGAGCTCAGAAGTCATCTCTTCCATTCTTACAATAAGACACACAACAAAATGGAATGAGCTGAAAATCAATTGATTTTCTTGGCCCCTTAGAGATGTTAAGCAGCAGGACCGGCTGCAGCACCGCCCTGAGATCTAGAGAGGCCGACAGGCTAATGTGAAGAACAAAGCCAAGATCAGCTTACCTGGAGCAGATGCTGCTAGAGCCATAAATTGATGTTGTGTTGTTAGGTGCGTCGAGTCAGTATCCAACTCATAGCGACCCTACGTACAACAGGCGAAACACTATTGTCAGTGCTTCTCTGCTATTCATAGGGTTTTCAATGGCAGATTGATTTTTGGGAGTGGGTTTCTGGGTCCTTCTCCCTAACCATAAATTGATAGGAATATTTAAGTGTTATTTTGAAAAATTGCTGGAGCTGGAATATGGACTAATGTGAGCCTGAGGTGCTCTTGGAATCATGGTCATGGGCTAGGGGCAGGGGTTTGTGGGTCACACGTATTTATGAGTCTTATCTCCAGAAACTCCACTAGGTTCCAATGGTGAGGAGCTAAGAAAAAACACCAATAGTAACCATTTTTGAATTATTTTCAGAGCATTCTCCATAGCAAAAAATCTACCCATGGGAGTAAAGGACTTTGCCAGAGCCTTATGGCTTAGTGGAAGGGCAATTACCCAATTCTAGCACTCTAGCCTTCCAACTTGGTTGGGGAAGGGAACTAAAAACTGTTTGTGAAGATCATAGTTCATGATCTTCTTTAGAAGAACAAAGTTCTACTAAAAGACTTGAGATGTAGGCATAGAATTGTAGGCTGCTTTCCCTCCCCAACATCTGCCACCCTATCTACAGAGCTCCAGTATAAGAGCAGAGAACAGCCAAATGAGTTGCGAGGCACATATTGTAAGAAGATATTCTTAGGGAAACCCAAGGACAACAAAGGAGATAAAAATAAGGACGCTAAATTAAACTGACCCCACATGTCTGTCAGCCTGCTGAGCTGTGGGGGATTGCATGTTGCTGTGATGCCGAAAGCTATGCTACCAGTATTGCAGAGACCAGCAGGGCCAACCATGGTGGACAGATTCCACCTGAGCTTCTACATGAAAAGAGACTAGGGAGAAAGACCCAGCAGCCCACTCCAGAAACAATCAGCCATTGAAAACTATGAATAGCAGAGAAGCACTGTCCTATATAGTGTTGGAAAATGAATTCCTCAGGCTGGAAGGCATTCAAGAAATGACTTGGGGAGAGTTGCCTCCTCAAAGTAGAAACAACCTTAATGATAGGATTGGAAGAAAGCCGCTGGGATCTCCTTTACTGATGTGGCACTTCTCAAAATGAGAAGAAACACCGTGACTGCAACAATGGGCTCAAACAAGATTGTGTGCATGGAACAGTGTTGGGCAGTGCTCCATTCTGTTGTACATAGGGTCTCTATGAATTGGATCTGACTTGATGGCACCCAACAACAACAACAACAAAGTAAACTGAAGCTTCAAATATTACAGCTACAGCAAACAGTAAACACAGCATAACTCCTGCAGATAAACACCAATCCTCACATGAAAGGCGTAGTGACTCAGTTCCTATTATCTGGTATGTTACATCCAGCTTTCAATAAAAAATTATAAGGCATACTAAAAGACAAGAAAAAAAAGTCTGAAGAGAGAAAAGAAGCACCAGAAACAGACTTGGATATGACACAGATTTTGGACTGATCAGACCTGGAATTTAAAATAACTCTGTTTTACATGTCAAGGATTATAATGGGAAAAGTAGAAGACATGCAAGAACAAATGAGTAATGTAAACAGATGCAAACTTTAAAAATGTCAGAAGGAAATGTTAGGAATTTAAAACAATGCAACAGAAATGAAGGAAGTCTTTCATGGCTCCCTTAATAAATGGAGCATGACCAAGGAATGTTCAGTTAAGCTTGAAGATACATCCATAGAAATTTCCCAAACTGAAAAGCAAAGTGAAAGAATTATGAAGAAGACTCAAAATATCTAAAACCTTTGTGATAATTTCAAAAGATGTGACATAAGAATTTGGAATACTAAGAGAAGAAGAAAAAGAAGATGGTGGAGTGAATGGAATATTTGAAGTAAAAATGGATAAGAATTTCCTAAAATAAATAACAAGATACCAAAGATCACATAAATAGAATGAATGGTAACAATAGTTTAAGGGGTGAAAAGGAAAAATTGGGAATACTCTTGTATTCCTGTACTACCCATTGTGAAAATTATCAGAATAAAAATGAAGACATCTTTGTCAAGCCCTAATAATAAGTGAAGAGAGAGAGAGAAGAAGGAGGAGGAGGAGGAGGAGAAGGAGAAGGCAAAGAAGAAGAAGAGGAAGAGGAAGAGGAAGAAGAAGAAGAAGAAGAAGAAGAAGAGGAGGAGGAGGAGGAGGAGGAGGTGGGGGAGGGGGGAGGAGGGAAGAGAGAAGAGAGAGGAAGGAAAGGAAGGAAGGAAAGAAAGAAAGAAAGTTGTAAAGGAGGAAATGTCGTGCATATATGACCAATAATGAGAACAAATTCACAAAAGAGTGCCGGAACTGCAACCTTGCTTAAAGGCCACCAGGACATCACCCAACAACAAGGTATTTAATCTTGAACGGATGCCATTCTTGCTATTGATCCTTGTAGTCAAGGATTATTGTTGCAAAATATCTTATATGAACCTTCTCATTTTGCCTTTAAAAACTTCCCCTTGCCTCAGCCTCTTTGGATATGGCCACAGTTTACTGTGGTACATTTATTCCTTTTTCAATGCTCTGCTTTCCACAAGTAAAGGTTATTCTTTGGTGAATATCTGTCTCATTGTTATTTTAGGTTGATGCTGTGAAGCAGTATAGTGTTATTTTAAAGTATATTTAGATTAGTTGTAAATGGACACTGCATATACTAGGGCAACTACTAGAAAAAAATTAAATATATAATTGATATGCTAATAGAATCACATAAAATTCTCAATTAAAACCCGAGAATGTAGAAAACACAGGAAATAAAAAGAGAAAAAAATAACAAGTGTAAGGAATAGAAAACAGTTACAAACAAGTGATTAAAGAATTGTGGTTTATCCATTCAAAATCTATCAGTCCAACCATGTAACTGAACAGACTACAGATATGGGCAACAACATGAATACATTTCAAAATATAATGCTGAGTAAAACAAGCCCAGCCTCCCACAAAAGAATATACACTTTATTTTTCCATTTACATAAAATTCTATAAAGTGAAAACACAGTCTCTGAGGTCCCAAGTTCAATTCCCAGCACCGCAAAATGGGAGAAGGACATGGCAACCCACTCCCAAGTCAATCCCGAAATAGTCAGCCATTGAAAACCCTTTGAAGGTCGCTATGAGTGGGACTTGACTGGACAGCACCTAACAACAAACAACAAACTTATAGTAACAGAAAATAGTTCTGTGGAGATGGGAAAGAGGAGGTAAATAGGGGTAGGAGAGAGGAATTACTAAAGATCATAAAGTAACTATTAAGAGTGATGAATATGCGCATTGTCTTCATTGAAGTAATGGTTTTCTGGGAGCATATATATGTTAAAACTCAAATTGTTTGCTTTAAATAAATGTAATTTATTTATGTCAATAACTTTTTTAAAAAAAACTGGGTCTTAAAAAGTGGGCTTACATGAGAAGAGGCAGTGAGATTTGGAAAAAACAATGAGAATGGAGTTCTGAGGTCTGCTATTAAATTCATGGTTTGCTCAGTGCACTACCATGGTTTGAATATGAAATGTCCTCCCAAAAGGCACATGTGTTGAGGCTTGGTCTCTGGTTGGTGGCCATTTGGTGACGGGATCATGTGGGCATTAACTTCACACATGAGTTAGTCCATGGATGAGTTCATGCTGAATGGACTATTAGGAGATGTGGCCTGACTGCAGGAAGTAAGGGACTAGGGAGGTGTCTTTTAAAGGGATATCTAGTCCATGGTCTCTTCCTTCTCCAGTTTCTGCTTCCTGGCTTCCGTGAGGTGAGCAGCTTTCCTCTGCTAAACCCTTCTTCCATGATGTTCTCCCTCCCCACGGGCCTGAGAGGAATGGAGCCAGCCAATCATGGGCTGAAACCTCTTAAACAGTGGGCCGGAACAAATCCTTCTTCCTCTAAGTTGTTTTCTCAGGTGTTTTTTTCCCCCCTGCAACGAAAAGCTTAGTAACATAGAAAATTGGTCCCGTGATGTGGCTATATCAATTGGTCCCGTTGTTGATGTGGCTATATCAATCATGTGGTACAGAAGCCTTTGGAACTGTTTTTTTGGGGGAGAATTTGGAAAAGTTTGGAGAAGATGGCTGGCAAAAGCTGCTGCTTATTGTTGTTGTTGTTGTTGTTGTTGTTGTTGTTGTTGTTAGGTGCCATCGAGACGGTATCTGACTCATAGCGACCCTCATAGGGTTTTCAATGGCAGACTGTTTCAGGATTGCCTTGGGAGTGGATTGCCAGGTCCTTCTCCCATTTTTGCAGTGCTGGGAAATGAACTCAGGACCTCAGAGACTGTAGTGCAGAGTTCTACCAACTGAGCTAAATCCCAGCCCAACAAAAGCTTAGAATACTGTAAGCAGAACTTAATGGGTGGTTGTGTTGGGAGTTCAGAAGACTAGAATGCAGATGGGAATGGCAATAGAAAAGACTCTGCTCATGAGCTTTCAGATGGAAATGAGGACTTTAATGGGAATTGGACTAGAGGCCTTTTGTGTTACACTATGGCAAAGAACTCTCCATGCCCTGAGACTTTCTGGGAGACTGCTTTAAAGGTGAGAGGCTAGCTGATCTGGTGGAGGAAATTTTAAGGCAGCTCAGCATTCAGGCTGTCACATGGGTATTGCTGGCTGCTATTAGCCAGAATTGCTCTAAGAATTGAGAGCAAAAAGCAGAGTAGAAGGATTTGGAAAAAAAAAATTGATTTGGCCAGAAAAGGAGCCCATTTAAAGTAGAAAACAAGAAATGTATGACTGCTGAAGAGATCAGTGCCATTAAAAACAAGCTTAGTATTTTGCATGGGGACAATAGGAAAGATGCCTTGAAGTCATCTCAGAAATTGGCTGGACACCACCCCTCTCACTCAAACTTTAAACCCTTTAAACTCAAGGGTTTAAAGGTTTAAACTCATCAGAGAGAATGTGCTTTGAGAAGAAAGCTCAGGGAAGCCCTGGCCCTACTCACACGGGGATGCCTAGGGAAGCAATTCCCTGTATTCATCCAGTTAGGCACTTAGAGGCTTATACAGCCATGTTCCAAGTGCAGCCAGACACTGTTGTTGTCCATGTGATACTAGTTTTGCAATCATGCAGAATATAAGAGTTGTGGGATGTTCTCACTCATATGTGGGAGCTGAATCAAAATTACAAGAAGGAAAAATCCTATTCAAAGGTCAGATCAAAATAAAAGGGAAAAAAAGATAAGAATTCTGTCAATATAAATGGTCTAGAAAATGCATGCAATTGTTCTAACAAGATAAAAACAAAGATCACTACAGGAAAAGTTTCTATCTTAAACAGAACTGGAACCCAAGGACATATAGAAAAATATTACCAAGTAAAAGCTAGAGAAGACTTAGATGGGGAGGGTGGGAGGATAAGGGGGAACCTATATGAATAATGTACATCAAATGCATATATGGAAATGTCACAATGAATAGCATGTCAGAATGAATCATATTAAGGTGTACATTAAAAATTTCCAATAAAAAAAAAAGAGTTGTGGGGACACAAAGGCTTCTACACAGATTTCAAGGGAAGGACTAGGGAACCAGATAATGTATGGCAGGACAGAAATCCTTATGGCTATCCGCTGAGAGGAGGTTGTGAAAATGAAGCTGAAACAGCAACATAGACCCCAGGAAGTTAGAGATACCAGTTATGTGGAATGTGTGCCTAGAAAAGCTACTGGCAGTGAGCAAAGCCAGCTCAGGAGAGAGGCCATGTGGACTGCAGCCAGCAAGGCCATAAGGGCATGGCTGTTCAAGCTGTTTGAAGCTCAGGTCATTAACAGTACATGCCCTGGACAGCAGACTTGGAGGAACAGGATATAATGTTTGCCTTGCTGGGTTTCAGACTTGCTTTGGTCCAATTCCTCATTGCCATTCTCTCATTCCGCCCTTTTGGAATGGGAATGTGTACCCTGTCCCACCATTGTGTGGGGGAAGTACATTATTCTCCTTTTGACTTTGTAGGGGCTCATAGCTAAGAGTTTGCCTTGAGTCTCACAGGACAGTTTGAACTTGAACTTTTGAAAAGCAATGGAACTGTTAGCTCTATGGGAACTCTTGAAGATGAACTGAATGTGGTTTTAATATTATGAGATGAGCATAAGCATTTTGGGAGCCAGAGAAAGAATGTTATGGTTTGAATATGAAGTATTCCCCCCAAAGGCTCATGTGTTGAGGCTTGGTCCCCAGATGGTGGTACTTCTGAAAGGCGACTGGGGCATGAGGGCACAAACTTCATCAATGGGCTAACCCATTGATGAGTTCATACTGAATGGGCTGCTATGAAGTGGAGCCTGGCTGGAGGAGGCAGATCCCTGGGGCATACCTTTGGAGGGTATATTTTATCCATGGGCCTTTGCTCCCCACTCTCTGCTTCCCAGCTGCCATGAGGTGAGCAGCTTTCCTCCGCCGTGCCATTCTGCCATGATGTTCTACCTTACCACAGGCCCAAGGCAAAGGAGCCAGCAGACCATGAGCTGAACTCTCTTAAACAGTAAGCCAAATCAAGTATTACTTCCTTTAAGTTGATTTTCTCAGTTATTTTGCTACCGTGACAGAAAACTGACTAGTGTACCCCACTTACATACCTCTTCTGAATCCAAATGTTCTTTTAAAAGATGAGTCTTGTGTCAGGAAAGTGTTCATATGTATCTGAATACAGGTAAAGGATGTATTTGTCTCATGGGCAAGAATTGGGGGTGTAGGTTGTGCAGAGCTGGTGTGGAGGATCAGTGATGCCACTGAGAGATCAAGATGCCTCTGCCTTCCTTTGTGACACTGCCATTCCTCGAACAACCTGTCTATTCCAGGAGGCAGCATGAAGAAGAGGAAGAGGCACAATCAACTGACCCTTCCTTATGTGTCATTGGCTGTAGCTAAGTCTCATGGCTACCCCAAGCTGCAAAGAGTCTGGGAAAGCATTTTTTTCCCCTAGTTTCTCTAGCATAGAACAGAAGGCAATAAGGGCTTGGATTAAATGTTGAAAGCGCCAACCTACAACATCTATCCCATGTACAAAGGGACTAACAAGTCCAAACGGTGTCTGAGAAGCTATGGAAAGGGTGAAAGTTTGTGTGAAAACCATAAAAGCTATCCACGTTTGCTCCCTGTCTTAAGTGCTTCTAGGTTGCTATAACAAAATACCATAGACTGCGTGGCTCCTAAACAATATAAACTTATTTCTTATGGTTCTATCGGCTGGAGAGTCCAGGACCAGGGTATAGAAGCTTTGATGTCTGGCATGGGCCCACTTCCTCATAGGTAGCAGTGCTCTCGCTGTAACCTTGCATGTCAAAAGGGGTGAAGGATCCCCCTGGGGTGTCTTTCACAAGGGCATGAATCCGTCATGAGAGCTCTGCCTGATCACCTCCCAAAGGCTCCACCACCTAATACCGTCACCTTGGGGACTGAATTTCAACGTATGAATTTTGGCAGTACATAAACATGCAGTCTATTGTATTCCATCTCTGGCCCCCCAAAATTCATATCCCTCTCACATGCAAAATACATTCATTTTATCCTCCCGTATCCTAACTCATTCCAGTATCAACTCAAAATCTAAAGTTCAAAGCCTAAGCAGTTTGTATGTTCCAACAGGAAGAGAAAGGAAGGTGAAAAGGTGCCACCAATTGATTTCTTGGGTATTGACTGCTTGGAGTGAGTGATCAAGGACCCAATTTATAGCATCCATCCCAGCCTTAATCAGAGTGATTAACCTAAATAGTGGTTGAGAAGCTACAAGGGCATGGAGGATAAACGTTTGCTGGGACAACCATAAAATGAAAAAGGAAATAAGAGAGAAAAGAAAAATAATTATGCTCTTTACCCACTAATGGCCCAGAAGGCCTAATTTGAGCAGAGTTTGGCATCCTCTCAAATTGATACCACAGTCATTATTGTTGCTGTTAGGTGCCGTCGAGTCAGGGTCAGACTCATAGTCACCCTATGTACAACAGGTGAAACAGTATTGTCAGTGCTTCTCTGCTATTCATAGGGTTTTCAATGGCTGATTGTGTTTTGGGAGTGGGTTGCAGGGTGCTTCTCCCAAGCCGACAGCACCTGGTGTTCCCAAGCAGTCTCCCATCCAACTGCTAACCAGGCCTGCCTCTGCTTAGCTTCTGAGATCTGACAGGATTGGATGCCACACTGGTACAGCTGCAGGCATAGCCATTATAGGCCCCTAATAAAATTCTTAACTAATGGAATTTTGCTATGTGCATGCATAAAAAGTAAACCCTAGGTTAATAGATACTATGGGGTGCATTGGAGTTATGTCATGTTTATTTTATAAGGGGCTCACAAGTCTGGGGTGTGGAAGAGCATCTTCATACATTGGGGCTGAACTCCACCAGGGAGTTCTTCCTACTAGTGATAAAATGCCAGCAGACTTCCTAGAAAGGCACTCAGCAGGAGACCCTGGAAGGCCAAGGGTCCCCAGATTAACACACTGGATTGAAATACAATAGCGACATGTAAGTGAATGTAGAGAAGAGCCTTCGTGTCAGATCTCTCTGTTGTTGTTGTTGTTGTTAGGTGCCGTCGAGTCGGTATCCGACTCATAGCGACCCTCTGTCCAACAGGGGAAACACTATTGTCAGTGCTTCTCTGCTGTTCATAGGGTTTTCAATGGCAGATTGATTTTTGGGAGTGGGTTGCCTGGTCCTTCTCCCAAGCCTACAGCACCTGGTGTTCCCAGGTGGTCTCCCATCCAAGTACTAACCAGGCCTGACCCTGCCTAGCTTCCGAGATCTGACAGGATCGGATGCCACAGGGCTACCGCTGCAGGCCAGATCTCTCTGTAGGCCTTGCTTAACTACCCCATCCAAGGTGCCCATTCAGCCTAGCCACACTCTCCCGTTATCATATTTTATTTTCTGAAACACCATTGAAATTGTTGATTGTGTATCTCCTCACGTGCCTTTGAAAATTCAATTCCAGAAAAGCGGAGATTTCCTGTGTCTTATTTATATCTGTAAATCTAGAATCTTGACCAGTGTTAGCCTCATAATAGGTGTTGCGAAAGAACATTTTGTTTGCCTTTTTATCCACTTATGTTGTTGTTGTTGTTAGGTGCCGTCGAGTCAGTATCTGACTCATAGCGACCCTCAGGGTTTTCAATGGCTGACTGTTTCGGGATTCCCTTGGGAGTGGATTGCCAGGTCCTTCTCCTATTTTTGCGGTGCTGGGAATTGAACTTGGGACCTCAGGGACTGCAGTGCAACACTCTACCAACTGAGTTAAATCTCAGCCCGTCTTATCCACTTATATGATTGTCTTTTAATTCTTTTCTTCTGTCCTTCTTCCCCTCTTTCTTTCCTTTCTTTTTTCTTTTTCTATTTTTTAATTTTTGAGACAAAGTCTTGCTGTGTGGGCCAGGCTGGCCTCAAACTCACCATCCTCCTGCCTCTGATTCCTACGCTTATGTATTTTCCTTGCTGTAATATTATAGAGATCACTTGAGGTCACGTTGTGATTTGTGTTTCAAAGGTGTTTGCCCCAATATAATATTTTGACCTAAGTCATGGGAATGGGAATGTTCATGAATTGTTAAAGTGTGCATAAAAGAACATTAGAGTCAAAGAAATCATCTAGGTATGCTTGAGCCATATTGAGGCTAGTATTTTGGTTGCAGAATGCATTGTCTTTATAAAACAAACAGGCTATTTAAACTGGCATATTATGTGGTTGTATGACGGTCGTCTTTGAATATGTTAAGACAGTTGGACCAAAAAGAGGTAGGATTGTACCATATCATTTGTGGCTATGTGGGTACCTCAAATCCAGCGAGAAACATGAAAAATTTTAAAGCAATTTTCTTGAACCAACATGCTATGGCCGCACACTCCCAGATTTATTGTAATAGTTGACCCTTCATTATCAGTGGGATTGACACCAACACGTTCAATTGACCATGGATTGAAAATATTTATTAAAAATTGCCTGTGTAAAACATGAACAGACTTTTCTTGTTGCTGTTCCCTAAAGACTACAGTGCACCAACTCTGTACACAGGATTCTTGTTGTATTAGGTGGTATAAGTAATCTACGGATGACGTAAAGCGTTCGCGAGGATGTGCATAGGCTAGATGCAAATACTATGCAAATACTATGCCATTTCCTACAAGGGGCTCGAGTATCTGCAGATTTTGGCATCCTTGAGTGTCCTGGAACCACTCTTTTAAGGATATCGAGAGAACACTGTACTGGGAAAAGTTTTTCTCTTATTTTTTTTTTTTACATTCTATTTTCATACCTCCTTCTCTCAGCTGTATTTATTTTTCTATGTGAATCTTCCACAATGATCTAATATCAGCAAACATCTTCAAGAACATTGGGCTCTCACATAACATTGGACTTTATTTAGCTGAGATGGTCTAATCAGGAAACGTTGTTTTTAGGTGCTGTTGAGTCAGGTCCAACTCACAGCAACCCTATGTACAACATGAAACACGTCACACCGTGCCAAGCCCAGCACTATGTCAGTGCTTCTCTGCTATTCATAGGATTATCAATGGCTCATTGTTTCAGGAGTGGGCTACCAGGTCCTTCTCCCAAGTCTACAGCACCTAGTATTCCCAGGTGGTCTCCCATCCAAGTACTAACCAGGCCCAGTCCTGTTTAGCTTTTGAGATATGATGAGATCAGAGGGCATGGAGGCATTGCTGTAGGTAGTCAGGCAACACAGCCACTAATAAAACACCTGAGGGATCCACTAGAGGGCAGCAAGTGTAAACCGAATTTAAATTTGCCACCAGAAAGGCTGATGTTATTACAAAAATTTTTCTATTACAAATAAGATTTCTTACATGTAAAGAATTCAAATAATTCACTATTATAAAATAATTTATGCACAAATGTTTCTCCTTTCTTGGAAGTAGCAGTACAAACATTCATTAGGATGAAGAACATAATTAAAATTTGTTCTGTTCTTACTTTTACTGATTGTGTGATTTGGGACAATATAATATCTGCCACTCTGGTCTAGTTTTAAGATAGATTTACATAAAGTGATTCTTAAGGTTCTTTTCAACTCTAAAATTCCATGATTTTATGACTTATAATTCTATTTTGTTGTTGTTAGGTGCCATCGAATCGGTGTCCAACTCATAGCGACCCTATGTACAACAGGTGAAACACTATTGTTGGTGCTTCTCTGGTATTTATAGGGTTTTCAATGGCTGATTGTTTTTTGGGAGTGGGTTGCAGGGTCCTTCTTCCAAGCCTAAAGCACCTAGTGTTCCCAGGCAGTCTCCCATCCAAGTATTAACCAGGCCTGACCCTGCTTAGTTTCTGAGATCTGACAGGATCTGATGCCACAGTGGTATGGCTGCAGGCAACCTAATTTTAGTTCTTGTAAAGTCTTTGATTAGGTGCTTTCATTTGATCAATCATAACTTGGCATTAATAAAGATTCTGTTTGGAAGTAACCACCAATATTTTGTGCGAAATTTAGGTTCTTGAAATGTGTTGATCCTCCTTCTTGGAAAAATCTACTAAACAACATTGCATGCTTGTAATCTAGTGACAGTGGTGATGGCAACATTTCCAGAGTAAAGGTTTGATATTTAAACCACCAATGCAATCTGTTTTTGTTAACAAACAAATAACAAACAAACAAAAAACAGAAAAGCACACAATAAAATTATATATAGCAAGTTGTTTTTACTCTCCATTTATTTTCCTTTTAAGGAACATATGTGACCTCAGTATTAGTTACCTTACCAAAATTCTAAAATCACTAGGAGGGGTATACCTTAAAAAATTGTCTGGGGGACCAAGAACATAGTAAATAGATAAAAGAGCTCAAGTTTGATGTGAACTACTGATACGCTATCACTCATGTGGTCTACAGCTGCAAGCTTCTGGATGAGGTTGATTTTGATAGCTGGTAGATTTACAATGCTCATCCTTGTAAATACCCACCAACATAACCCACATTCAATTCACGTCTGAGTTATGACCAAACTGAACTCTTTCACAAATAGCATTTTTCATGAGCAACAGTGGTTAAAACTGCCAATAAGTTTAGTAAAAGCAGCATTCATTTCTGAAGGCAGAATGAAAATGTAGCCATAGTTAACACCATACCACATGTTTTAATGTGTGGCATGTCCTCTCATTTAGGACATATTTTCCTCCTATATGCTTAAGAAAAGGAGAAGTATGCCTAGCTGGCAGTGAATATGAAGGCTGAAGGAAAAATCACCATTTAAAATTGAGCGAATCTATTCTTATCAGAAGCCAGAGGTAGAACAATGTTGTATGTCCACTGTAGACTTAGCTCACCTGGTCCCAGTGAGCTTGAGAGTGGACCTCCTGTCTCCACAGTTCTAAGGCCAGTCAGCTTCTTCCTCAAAGCCTCAGCCCCAGCTCACCTCCATGCCTGCAGTTATTAACACAAGGGAACACATTACTCATTTCAGCCAATTTGCTTTCCCACAAGAGGGTGAGGAATGTGAGGAGACACCAGCCTCAGGGACAGCAATTTCAGAGATAAGTCGCAGGATCTCACTACATTAAGGAGATGAGCACTTTGGACTCTGGTGTTACTTCTCGTTGTTAGGCGCACGGTGCTATGTACACCAGGTGAAACACTATCATCAGTGCCTCTTTCCTATTCATAGGGTTTTCAATGGTGGATTGAATTTTGGGAGTGGGTTGCCGGGTCCTTCTCCCAAGTCTACAGCACCTGGTGTTCCCAGGCAGTCTCCCATCCAAGTACTAACCAGGCCTGACCCTGCTGAGCTTCCCAGATCTGATGGGTTCAGACGCCACAGTGGTACGGCTACAGGCATGGGATTACTTATGCAAGAATGAGTGAAATCCAGGCCCGGTGGTGCAGGCCTGTACTCTCAGCACTCAGGAGGCTGAGGCAGGAGGTTTGATGCAAGTTTGAGGCCAGCTTGGGTTGCAAAGCAAGACTCTGTCTCAAAAAATAATAATGATAAAATAATAATAATAATAATAATAATAATAATAATAATAATAAGTGAAATACTGATGGCTTAGGTTTAAATCCTGACTCTGCTTTTTATTCCCTGCCTCAATATCCTCATCTGTAAAATGGGGATAGTTGTGCCTACTATTTAGGGTTGCTTTAGGATTTACTCAAGTTAATACTTATAAAACTATTATGATTATTAAACTTAGAATATTAAAGTGCTTTCATTTTCTTCAGTGTTTTATTCCCAGCAAGATGTAACTAAGTGTCAGAATGGACTTCCTGCTAATAGCTCACTGTTGATTTTGGGCAAGTCATTCCCTTTTCTTCATTTTCTTATCCAGGGTCTTATGCTTCCTAAGTACTTAACTCTCTAAAAGTCGCAATGGATGTTGTGGAATGAACAAACTTTCAAATGAGGATATTCTAGTAATACATGAGATTTATTATTTCCCAATAGGAGTGTGTGGTACATGTGTAATGCAATCGGCTATGTACATTGGGAAACACTGTTGAACACCATTGCATTAACTGAACAGAATTTTTAAGATACCTACACACACAAAAGGTGGGGTGGGATTTAGCTCAGTTGGTAGAGGGCTGCTCTGCAGTCTCTGAGGTCCTGAGTTCGATTCCCAGCAGCGCAAAAATGGGAGAAGGATGTGGCAACCCACTCCCAAGGCAATCCCGAAACAATCTGCCATTGAAAACTCTATGAGGGTCGCTCTGAGTCGGACTCGGCTCGACCGCACCTAATAACAACAACACACACAAAGACACCCTTCATGGTGACAGCTAATCCACTATCAACTTTGCCAATACTGGACTGAAACAAAGGCCTGGCTAGAAAAACGAATAAATGTTTATTTGTACAAAGCGGCTCAGAGTCCTAGCGGCCCAGGGCCAGGCCCTCAGAGGAGCAGCAGGGAGCCCAGCGGCAGCTCGCCCTGGCCCAGCGCGCGGCGCCGCTGCAGCCCGCGGCCCTTGTTCTCCGCCTTGACGCGCACCGCCAGGCGGCGCACCTGCTCCTCCGTGAGGCCGTCGAAGCAGAAGTCCTGGTCCAGGGCGGCCTTGCGGCTC